>UXSR01000435.1:0-34356 GCA_900604375.1 Mesocestoides corti
GTAATCACGGAGCACTCACCAGATGTGGTGGTTGTAAGTGGGTTTCAGCTTTGGCCACGAGCATGGGTGGCTGCCGAAGGCGCGCATCAGACGAACAGCACGAAACCGGCACCTTCATTGCCTATGATTTGAAAAAAAACAGCTGATTTGATGCGTCCCTATGCGGTGGTCACCTTGACGATTGCTTGTTTCCGCCAATCCTAGTACGACCTGGGCAAGGAGATTGCACTGTGCGATGGTCGTCTTCGGCCCTGTGAGCACACAAACGAGGAAAATCCAGTTGGAACACGAAACCAACAAGTGGACGGTGCCTGCGCTGCTCCACGGACCGGGCCTCGCACATTGTGAGTCACCATCACATCTGAAGTGGCCGATGTGGGTCCTTACGGCTTTGCTCATTCACTCTGTTCCTGCTTCTCTAGGTCGCATCAGCCACAAGCCTCCGCCAGCATGGCAGAACCCAGTGTCCCTACGGGTCGAAGACGTCATTTCGCCGGCACCGCTAATTCTGTAGGTTAATCACATTACTCCTTGTTTCCCTGCAAACAAGTCTGTTCGTTGTCAGCATTTGCAATAGCTCATTGGCGTCCTCACTTTCTATTGGTCGCTTCAAGGTCAATTCGGGTTTCCCAAAGTGTTGTTGAATACTGATTGGTCAGCCGTCATCGGGGGGGGACCAATCAGCAGCACGCTCGCTCGTTTGAGACCTCAACGCGGCTGAATGCAAATTTCAAGTCATTCAAATTGTCTGGGACAAAAATAACAGAAGATCGAATAAGCTTAAGCTCGATTAGCTTGTTTCGCAAAATCAATTGATGGGTGATGGGTGCTCAGCACAAAACGCGCGCGTCTGAATTCGTTTAAAAACTTCCTTTCCACTGCCCATGTCGACCTACTGAAGTCGTTGCATATTAAATCATAACCATTATTGAATTGTTGATTGTGGTTGGACAACCGTGTGTGTTGTTTAATATATTAAACGCGCACACAACTGAAAATCTACTAATCTATTCGATATTTGAGTTCCGTGAGAGTTAAAATAAATCCACTGAGGACAATGCATTAGCAGTTGTAATACCCATCCAATCGAGGTAGAATCACCCCTTTGTGGAATGAGTCATCACAGACGATGAAGTGTGGCTCGTCCATCACATCGTCAATGGAAGCGGGACTGATCATCTGGATTGCAGCCGTGATTATTGTCATGCCATCGACTTGATAGGGTTACGAAGGCATTTCTTTGAGCTGCATCCAAACAATCGTCCAATGAGAGTGCGGTGGTAATCAACCAATGAACAACGACCAGAATTGGCAGACCGTGTTTCAAGGTGTGTAGTGAAGCGTGTTGAATCGCGTCGATCCACGCTGAATGAACGGGTGTGGTGGAACCGTCTGTTCGCACACGCCTGAACTAATACCTACCAGCTACGCCTAACGCCCCATTGGCGGCCCTGCCATTTGTACTTTTAGAAGGTCACCCGTTGTTCACGAAAGTTTACAACTTGGCTGTGCCTTCTCTGGTCTTTTTAGTATTCCTTATTTGGTGTGTATGGTAATCGACATCGTTCGTAGTTGTCAGAAGGACTCAAAATTACTTAAACGTGGTTAAAGTTAAAGGGAAACTTGTGTTGTGGGCCCCAGTATGTGGTCTTGAACCACGCCGGGGCCACGGAATTAACCCTGGCCCGATTACGCTTCCTTGATACCCGCGATGAAGAAAAAGACCAGAGAGGACGTGGACACAACCGTTTACTTCAGAGGTCAACCATGTTGGTGTCGTTGTGTCGTGTGTGGGGTTTGCACGTGTGTATTTATACCTCGGATGTGTGAGTCATACATGCGCTAACAACGAGACCTATGTGTGGGAATACTCCAAGATAAATATTCGGACTAATGAAGGGGGAGTTGAGGATCTGCGCGGCTGGCGACATGCTGCGACAAGAGGTACCCTGTGTAGGAGGCGGAGCGACCAGGTAAAGGGGCTGAATAAACACGATTCATGACACTTGTGTCTTCTTTGAAACCACAATCAATCGTTTTAAAAACGCCTTAGTTTCAGCCGAGGGTGCACGACGAAAACAGCCAGGAGAGCGACGATCAGGGTGACGTGATGGAGGTGGAGGGCCTCGTTGGTCTGGAACACGTGCGAACCGAATTCTTCGACTGGTGTTCCCAGTGGTTCAGCCACCCCCTGCTCCACAAATTCCCCGCCGCGCTGCAACTCCTCCAATCCGGTGCGTCCCCAACCCCGCCAACCAGTGTTTGTGCGGTCCCATGAGGTCAAAAGTGGGAATTCGTCTATTCGTTTTCTATGTCTTTTGTCCGTCAGGAAGGTTTGATTTTCTATTTAAGGCGGATCTTCTAAGGTGAATAAGAAAAGTGTTCAATCTCCCGATGCCCACCCGCGCCATGACCTAACTCCCCAGTGCATCGCCGATCTCTCCGCCATCTCCACCGACCCCCGCGCGCACTCCTTCTCAAATCACCTCTCGCGTTTCGCCAAGCACATGGCCAGTCGTTCGGAGGGTCGTCAGCGCTGGCACGCCATAGCTCTGCGTCAGGCACTCGCGTCGAAGCCCCACAAACCCTCCGCCTCCACCGCCGCCGCCTCTGAAAACGCCGCTGCCTTTCTCGCCGCTCGCGGCGTTTCGCCCCTCTCGTCCAGACGTCGCGACCACGTCCACACGACCTCCGCCACAGCCGAGCCCTGCTCCGACTCTGTGGTCTACCGCGTCCCGCTGTCGGGGCACCAGGCGGACCTCGGCGGCCTCCAGCTGCTGCATGTCTTCGAGTCTGGCCAGGAGCAGGCGCCTCCGGTGCTGGCCAAGTTCCACCCCTACAAACCGCACCTTCTCGTAGCCGACGAGGGTGAGGGCCATTCACTCACGCTGTGGGGCGTGCATCGGGCGGAGCGGGTTCAACGCATCACCCTTGACAACGTCGAGCAGAAGCCTGATGCTAGACAGATGGCGGATGAGTTGGCGTTCGAGATGAAACAGCAGAGAGCAGCTATTGGTGGCAGTGCGTAAGTCGAAAGTGTGTTTGTTCACTTTGGGATCTCATTGGTCATAGTGGAAGGTCATTTCAAGGTCACAAACCGAGTACGCATAAGTGCAAGCAACCGTGTGTCTAACCTCTCCCAAGACCATCAGATTTAGCGGTTATTTGAAATTCCTCATTATCTTGAAGTTCCCAAGCGCCCTTCGCTTACTTAGTCGACATTCTTCGATATCTGTGACATAAATATCGGCTGATTCCATCACCACCACCACCACCACCTTCCAGCCAATTCGAGCGTAGGAATATTGATTTTTTTTTCTCGTTCTTGCAGTTCGTGTCAAATCACGGGCCTTGAAGTGATCAATTCCCTTGAAGAGCGAAGCCTGGTCCTCACTGCATCTCGCGATGGCTGCATCCGCGTTTGGCAGGACTACGACGGTAAACGTGGTATGCGCCCCACTCTCCTGACCGCGTGGTGAGTGAACCCCATCGTCTCCCCTCGGTGCTAATTATCGATTACTTAAGGCCCAGAGGTTACGAAGGACGCTAGTCACAGAATATAGTAGATGTGACCAGCTTCTTCTAAGGTCAGCTCTTGCGAAATGCCGTAGACGGCTCCATCGTGAGAATTAGCCAATTAGCTGCATTAGACACGAGACAACCCGTTAAATTAAGCGTCGTCATTATGCGATGTGTCATAGAAATCAAGCAGTCCAACTTCGCAACATGTAATCTCGTCGCAGTAGGCTATTTTGAACACAGAGAAGAACTTGATCCTAGGTGTTATACACACCATCAGTTCCCAACCGTCAACAACGTTTCCGAGTTTGCATTGCAGTCTGCTTATGGACAGCGCCACAATCTAAGCACACACCGCATCGATGTATTCCTCAACTCAATGTGTAAACTCTGGGTAAACGCGTATAGACATTGGCGCCGTAATCAGCCGTGGTAACGTATTGCTCTGTCTTCCAAGGGTGGGTTTTGAAAGCCTGCTGCCTCTAACGACGAAATCCAGCGGTTCGAGTGGCCTGGTCACGAACTGGTCCGACTGTTCCAGCCACAACCTCCTCCTGGTGTCGGGCGACGTGCGGGTTGTTCGTCTCTTCGATCTGGATCAGGAGGCGTGCATCCGCGACCTCTCCACCAACGCCGACGTTCCTGTGACTCGGTTGGCGCGGGCTGACGACAACCTGCTAGCAGCCGGCTTCGCGGACGGCACTGTGAAAATCTTCGATGCTCGCCTGCCCAACAGTCCCATGTACGTGTCCAACAGCCCGTTTTACTTCCCGGTTTTCGTCTACCACGAGCTCTGTCGAATGCCAACTTGCCTTTGTTCTAGGTCGGTGGTATTCAAGGACACAGGGCTCATGGAAGCCGGAGACGGTGGGCGCATACTGGACTTGTCCTTCGCTCCCTACCAGGCCAATCGTCGGCTCTACGCGGTGAGCAGTTCCGGTCATGTCGGAGCTTGGCACCTCGCTCACGCAGCGTCTGCGTCGCCATCCAACGTCTGGCAGCCAATCGTGACGTTGCCTAATGACAGCGATGCCGACAAACCACGCTTTCACATGAAATCCGCCATTCTCCAGGTAGGTTGGTCGGTCACACACACACACACACCGGTTGCCACAATGCAATACGTGGGCGAGGATTCAGGGCTATTTTCAGTTCCGTTCTTGAAAAACAAACATGATTGGACACGAAATCCCAGCTCAAAATCTTGTTCCTAACCCCTAGGGCTCACGGGTTAGCGTTCGAGAGAACATTTAGTTGTTGTAGTCTCTCTGAAATTCGAGGCCTCGTCGTAGATAGGTCCCGTGACATTCCATCACACCGATCAATGTCGCCAACTCTAACGTGGAATCCCTTGTGGTGGTGATTCGTAGCACCTTCTCCTTTCCTTCGCCTAGGTCTCCCTCCCCTGTACACGCTCCCACCTGGTGGCGTATGGGATGCCGCGCAAGTTGTACGTCTCCCGCCTCTTCGACGGTAAGATCATTGCAGCCTACCAGCCCGTAGACGACATCCTTCCAACGTGCGCTGCTTTCCATCCCTACGAGGTAAGCCGTCGATTCCTCGCGCTGATTCCACGCCAGTAACCCTCTTTCTCGCCTTTGACTATGTCTTCGGTTGGTATTCCTTAGGCCGATGCCACTAAATCGATAAACGACCTGCGTCAATTTGGGGTAACATTGTAGTATTTTCGGCTGCAAGGTCATGTAGGGGAGCAACGCGTTCGCACTGCCTGTCATCACTTTCACTGACCTTTGTCTCAGCCGTAAGCTGTCCTAGTCCGTAATCTGCCAAACACGTAGCTCTCTCGTGGGACTCGATTTGTGGCGATTTGCTTAATTTCTTGCGTCCTTTTCCAGCCGCTGATTGCTCTGGGCATGAGCGATTCCTCCGTTCACCTGCTCAAGTTCCGCCTGCCGTCTGAGACCTCTGGTGCTTGATCGATTATGCCTTGTAACAAGCACCTTTATACCTCTCCTGGTCAGAAATGCAAGGATGATGGTCGAAATTTTTCCTTATTTGCTGATTGATTGACAATTTGGGATGTGATTTAATATCCCCTATCATCTCTCCTGGTTCTTGTTGCAAAGAAATTTCTTTTTTGTACAATGTAGACGTGTGCATTCAACTCTGCTGTGCCGTTGTTACTTTTGCCCTGCTTGTAAAAAAGACTACTTGAGCTTTCCTAAATAAATACCACTAAAGTGGTTTATTGTGCTTACAAAATGTGGCATTTGACGAGTCGAAAATCTGGATGATCGAATTGGAGGTTTCCAAGGTCGACGCAACAAGGAAAGACATGAAGTCTCCAGGTCTGCACAGGAGCACCTCACTTGGCGGAATATTGCAGGTCATGCGCCAAGTAGTGACGCTTCATTCATGAAAATACTTCAGAAATAAGGATTTATTATTTATCTTACTAGATCATTAGGCAAATGTCTTCAATTAAGTCGCGCAATTAGCTGTTAAGTTGTGCCTTAGGGTATAAGATGCATTAGGAAGTCAGCAGACTGGTTAATGTACAAGGAACAGGTCGTAAAAATGTGCCTCAGGCTGATTTTTGTGTGAAGTCATTTGACGTCATTTCTTTTATTAACATTGTATACTTCATTAAATATCATGGTGACATCACATTAACTGGAGTTGTTTGAGTTATTGTCACGGTTAATGTTTGTGGATGAAATCACTCTTTTTATGAAAGATTGTGTTATAATTATTAACTACGGAATTGCCATCACAATTTCTGCAAAAGGTTTAAATAGGCTAATATTGAGATAAATATATGTCTCTTTTTCAAAACCTTTAGGAGGTCAAGTAGAAATAAGATCTTTTCACGAATAATATCAGTAATAATGATTATTAAATTCCTGATTAATATTATTTGTTCACAAAAAGTCTCGTTGATGGGAGAGCTTGCCTTGATGGATTTCGTCGAGGAATTCGACAGGAAAATTTGCTCACATCTTGATCTGGTTTCTTACCCACATTTATATTTTATCGGTCATTCTCAATCACATGAAAATCAGGCTTACATTCATACTTAAAATCGCTTGGTTTTCCTGACACAAAATAGACGTTTGTTTCCACTGCTGGTAGTCTCGTATCGGTTCTAGATTTGTTAAAGGCAGTAAGGCAGCCCATTGTGCAAACCCACAAGTTGCTGGATCGGTCATATGATTTTTATGCTCCCAGCTAAAGATATGTAAGTCAACATTTCAGCAAATTATCTTCATTTAAGCCAAATCAAATATTCCGCAAATGAAAGTTTCAAGTGTGTTGTAGGTTTTAACATTTGACTGCAAGTTCGATTGTACATAATAACAATAGCCTATTGCTGCAGCAAAATTTTAATTTCAAAGCTAAATCTATAGATTAGGATTATGTAATAAATGCCAATTCTGCTTTTGATTAAAAAAGACATGAATAATTTAAATTTAAAAGTTACAAGTTCAAGATTTGATAAATTCAATAAATAAACGCTAGTAATAGGGCCCTTTTTCCGAGATGAATATGCAACATATTCCACATTGATTACTATTAGGGCAGTTGATGACTCCTTTTGAAAAATACACAAAAGTCATCTTATGTGTTTACTTAGAAAGTGTAAAAATTTTAAATAGTAAAAGTCTTTCATTGTATACAGTCTCAGTATCTAGTGCTTAAACACACTTTTTAAATATATTTAGAGGTCCCATAAGTTAACTAACCTTTTTTATTTTATTTTAAAATAGAACTCATATTGAACACCCATGAAGGTTTTTAATGCATAAAAGTCTGCCCGACAACCTTCACATGCGGCCTACGCAAATCTTATTGGTTGTCTACGCGCCGGTAGGGAACTCAAATCATGTCAAGTACGGTTTTTACTGTCTTTTTCCTGACAGTGCCTATAACTAAGTTTTACGCTAAGTATAGCTATTTATTAATTGTGGGTCAAATAAGACTGTTAAGTCGTACGGCATAAGTTCAAATGAAATTGTGGTTTTGCATTAATACTTCCTTATTAAATTGCTGACCCGGGCTTGCATACGTAAGGTAAATGCGCACAACGTTTTATTTAAATTAACATACTTAGCCCCTTTATAACAACTTTAGAAATTTGCATTTCATGTGGTTTCCAGAACCACCCAAGCCTGTGCTTTTTGTTGAGTAGGCAAAAAGCCAAACCAATTCATTGAAATAACGCTGTTTTGAGCAGTGGTTTAGTAGACGCTAGCTATTTTTAAAAAAAAATATACTTTACTAATAATTAGAATGTTTGACAATTATGGGAGGTTATTAAAAATGCGTGATGGTTTCACTGATCACGTTTCTCTGTCTTTTATTAAAAGAGCTTTTTTTCTTATGCGGCTTATTTTGTGTACTAATTTCGTCTCGTAACTTTTATAAATTATTTTAAAAGTTATTAGTCCTTGCATCACTTAAGGCCTGAACATAAAGGAATTTTTTTCTTAAAATATACGGTTCCTACATTTTTTGATGCCCTTTTTATGTTCTTCATTTTCCATTTAAGAATCTTGCTAATTTGCCCATACTAGCTGTACTTCCAAACTCTCAATGTAACAATTTTTAATGCCAAAGTATTTGAATCTAGCAGCATCTGTAAAGGACGCTTGATGCTTTGAAAAGTTTCATTCGCCTTGATTTTTGCCCTAACTCGTATTAACATTTCCTTGTAATTTATACCCACACCACCCCGAATTGAATACAAATGCTGCTTTTTTTCCTTTTAGGCTGAAATCCTCTTTATCATTTTCCTTCAACTAATAAATTAGTTCAGTTGAAATTGTTAAATGAGTTACCCACCTGGTTCTCTACGTTCCTGTCACGAGGCTGACGGTCGTAGCGATCGTTCGGGTGGTTCAGGAGGCACGGGCAGCGGTAGTGGATGTGGAAACATCTATGGAAGCATATATAATGCATTCAGTGAATACAAACTGCACCAATCCGACTCCTCAAATCCTGCTTCAAATTCAGCTTGGCAAAAGTGGTCTGCCAGCTTCGACGCTCTACTCAGCGACGGTGAAGGCGTGGCTCTTTTTAAGGCTTACCTTGAGTCAGAGGGCTGCGGCAATCTTCTTGATTTCTGGTTTGCTGTCCAAGGATTTCGCAGCAAAGTAGATCCCTCCGATAGGAAAAAAGTCCTCCAGCTCATTAAAGTCATATATCAGACTTACATTCGAGGCAGCAGTTCGACAACAGCACCCCCTCCATCCTCTACCTCATCTTCCTCCAGGTGTCGACGGAATCACGCTCCTGTTCGACTGCGACAGGAGACACGCAGAGCTATTGCCGATCGTCTTTCTCACAAGAGCTCTCTCGACCAAACTGTCTTTGACGAGGCGCAGCAAGAAGTAGGTCATTTGTTGCGCAACACAGCCTATCAGGCGTTTCTCAAGTCGGATGCATTTATTGCTCACATTCAACAAGGCAGTGGATTTCCACCGGAATCGAGTATTCCTCGACACGCATTTGGTTCACCTGTCTACCCTGGTTCACTTCCCACTGTGGAGGAAGATCGAGAACTGGGTGTTGAGAAACCGCCTGGCAAAGGCAGCGTAACGCCGGCCTCGTCGACGTACCACTGTTTCTGTGGACCTCAGGTTCTGCTGCCTCAGCAGCAGCAGCAAGCACATATTCAGCTTTGCTCCTGCCAAATCAATAGTCAGTGGAGTGTGCCGTACCAACCACAAGGATGCTATCCGCAGGCTGCACCCCTAACCCAAGAAAACCTCCAAATAACTCGATTTCAGCGAGCAGAATTACCTGTTCCACAGCATCTCTCTTCGTGTCCGCATTGTCACACTCCTTATCAACAACCGGTCGCACCTAGTAACCCCTTGTCACCAGCTCAACACAAGCCAACTGGTAGATTTGGGGCTTCTTCGCAGAGAAAATGGATGGATGCTGTCTGGTGAGTGTGTATTTACGCTGTCTTGACATCTTAGTCTTCTGGTCAATCATTTATAGCCAATTGCCATTTCTTAGAACCCTCCGATCGGATCTAGAGCTGGAGTCACAACCGATCAGACATACCATAATAATTATAGTCCAAGAAATATTGTGAGGCCAATCACGTTCATGCACTGTTTCACTAATAGGAGTGAGTTTTACCCAAGGAAATAGTTTGCCAGTACCTACAACCTCACCGAAATGCTTTTTGTGGCTGCAGGGTGCTCACAGTGGGACCGTAGGCAGGTAATTAACGGGAGAGACATATGTAGTCTCGTTAGATTAATGATACACGTGTTTAAATGAACTCGCGAATTAGCTGTAGGCTTTAGTTTTCTCAGAGTTAATTATCGCAAACAAGAAAACAATATAGACACCAAGGCGTCCAAATCTTGAGACACGCACTAGTGAAAAATGCAAATGGATTGGATGTAGGCTTCATGAATTCCCTGCGGAGACGCCCATATCGCGCCAGCTCCTGGCATCGTGTGCCAAACATGTCCCATAATCGTGCTCCGTCAAAACCCCTGCCATCATTAATCCACTCTTTTGTGTTACTCCCCCTCCCCTCCCCACCCCGGTCTACCATCTCCCTTCATGTTTTGTCGACTTCACGGGTGTCGATTTATCTTCATGTTCCAGGCGCTTCCGAGCAGCGTGATTAGTCGGCATTGTGGTTAGTTAATTGGGAATTGAGATAAATGCCCTCGATGGCATTCCTTTTCCGTGAAGATGTGCTTTTCTTACTAACTAGGAGGGTGAACGATGCCCGTTGTGTATTGCATGTGGGAGTGGCTGTAATTGAAACCATTGGAAAATCTACGACAGAAGAGGTGAGGGAGCTACACCTTGAGCTGGACACGCAAGACTTCCACAGTTTGACGCACTTTTTCGACGTCCTAGACGAGCCTTCATGTTCCAAACTCCCTGAGTAGCTGCAGAGTGCCCCGATGTCTATCGAAGCCGCTGAGTGCAGTGCTAAACTAGAAGGGATTCCATGTTAAACTACGACGTAAATAAAACCCCCAAACGCTCGTGCCTGGGTCTCGTAGGTAGCAGAAGCATGCCCTTTAGACAGTTGTCGAAACGCCTTGTGAGTCGGCGTAACCGCAAAAAGTGTGCAAGGGTCGATATTCAAGACGGCAAATGGCGAGTTTCGCTTTCGGTATGCTATGTTACGCCAGTTTAAACACGAATTGGGGCTTGGAACGCTAGTAAAGACCATCCAAGGTGTTTTTTGACAGATCTGAACGACCTGAACCGTATTTGCACATTCCTTGCACCAGGTTATTACGCGAGGTGAAAAACGCGTTGTTTATGGCACCCAAATGACAAAAAGAAGCTTGAAGCAAGACGCAGAATCCATGGCAAAGGCTGAATATCGTCCAATAAAAGTGCTGCTATGTGTCTGATGGCGGGATTACAGTCGAATAGATTTGTTCAAGCCTCTTTTACATAGCCAGCCTATAAATATGAAGAAGTTCATTGTGCAAGAGACATCAGTTATCGCGCACTGGCGACCAGAGCATGTTTTCGCGCCCCCATTTTGTGTGTGGACTGCACCGGCGGTAGTGCGAGTTATTTAGAGGTTGTCTTGGGCTAGGGGTGCAGCCTGCGGATAGCATCCTTGTGGAAACTGTGATACGTCGGTTTTTCAACGCCCAGTTCTCGATCTTCCTCCACAGTGGGAAGTAAACCAGGGTAAACAGAAATACTCGATCCCAGTGGAAATCCACTGCCTTGTTGAATGTGAGCAATCAACGCATCCGACTTGAGAATGTCAAGACATCCTGCAATTACCCTGCGACCTTCTTGTGAAGAGTTGGAAAACAGTTCTAGCGGATGCCAGAGAGTACATTGCAGATTAAAAATGGCAATTTTCGTCTACCTTGGACACGAAATTTCCCAATCACCCAGTCTCTCCATTCTACTTTTATATTACCGGAGCGCAGGGTAACAGCGAATTCTCTCGACCACAACGATTCCTGCTGCGGATGATGTTTTTTTTGCAAAAGCACAGTCTCTACCACTTGTTGCGTCAGTGTGGTGGCCGTGTTGCCGGTTTTTTGCCTGCCTACAGCGGTTGCTTCGTGTCAGGACGCGCTACATCGCACCCTACCACACCCCACTGTCAAGCCTGTGCACTGAACAGCGATTTTTCCCAGGCAGTAGCCCGCGTTGGGCGTCTTTAGTGAAGGCGCGAATTCTCCACGCAAACAAAACGCGTCCAACTCTAGCTGTGAACCAGCGTTGGAAGGCGTGCCAGAAGTGTTCAACAGACACAATTCCACATTTGTGGGGCCATGCACCACGGTCCAGGGCCCTTTTTGTTTACCCGCTTGTTGAAGTGTGCCACTTAGTCTAGGCGTTATAAACGCGCATTGCTTAATGACGCACACAGCCGTCGAGTTGGTGACTCACATGACGTTTTTTTCGTCGATTTTGATTGGTGGTGAAGTTTATCGTGCACAAACACACACACATGCACACGTTTCGAAACTACGCTTAACCTGGAAAGACACTGTGATGAATCTCTTGTGTAGGTCGAGTTGCGGCGATTCTCAGGCTCTACACATCCACACTGACGTGTGGCGTTTGTCGCTTGGTGTGCAGGCTACGCCGGCGGTAGTGCGAAAACCTGCTCTGGTCGCCAGTGCGCGATAACTGGTGTCTTTTCGGTGTACCACGACCCCCCACCTGTTGTCGGCTCGCGGAGACGCCGCTGCCTCATGACGCGCGGTCTTGTTTATGCAGTTTTCTAGTCAAAAACTCCGCAAATCTCTAGGTCTCATTTAGACTAGAGAAGGGGCTGGTGTAGCGGCGAGCGAGCTAGCGAGTTTGGCGTGAATTCCCACGTTTACACACACACACACACACTACAAGCGAGGAACTTGTCAACAGCCATCGAACGCATGTGTAATTAGGCGGCTCGGCGCCTCAAATTACCATTCGACGCGCGCTGATCTCGGTGTGGTGTGTGAGAGGGAAAGAAAGTGAGGTCACTGGTGACGGCGAAGTGAAATCTGCCTCTATGCCTGACCCCTTGCTACCGTGGCACACAAAATTCCCACAGTCAATAGCCAGGTACGCAGCAGTGCCGTTGCGCTTGATTGACGTCACCGTAAATTTAACCGATTAGTTGTTCCGCGGGTCCAATCTCCCGTGTGTTCTTTGCGTGGCAAGCGTTTGTGAAACAGCCGGCTGAAACGGCGTGCTTGCGGGAACTAGTCACGAGGCCAAGACGGCCGGTGTGCTGATTGGTTGAGGTCAAGGTCACTGGGGTTCCGTGTACACATATTTATGTCTTCAGCTTCCACATCTGGCCCCGATAATGATGTCCCAAATACCCGCCAAATTCATCCAATTAACGGCGTGAATTAAAGTTGTGTGTGGTTGGGTGAATTTCGATCATTTCGACAATCAATCGCTGTTGCGGAGATGATGATAATGGCGATGCCGACGATGACACATGCATTAACAGCGGTGAAAAACCTATCCATCAATTGTGTGTTTGTGTGTGTGTGTGTATGTGAACAAATGTGTGGGAAAATTTTCAACATCACTGATTTCTCACTAAATTGCAACCATGCAATTCTATAGTAAACGCGAACAAGGAGCCAAATGTTATAGCCGCGGAAATAGGCCTCTTATCGTATCGATTTTTTTGATATACTTATCAATAGTCTACACAGTAAACCATTTTTTGTGTGTACTTCATATTTATTGCGTGATGCACGAATCAAATTCACAGAAAGTCCCTTGACAAAATCCTGATTGGTCAAATTCTCTAAAATGAGCATTGTTAATTGAAGTAAATGCCATTTTTAAAATGAAGTGTTTATGCGTGTGAACCATCTCAGCTACGTGGAATCCTTCTGTGAACCCTGATTGAGCCCTGCAGCGTGTAATAGACAGGAATGTGAGCATGTTCAATCATTAAAAAATGAATTTTTGTTTCAATTAAGCAGAATTGTTTTCACAATTAACCCATCAACATTAAGTGGCAGCTGTTTTTTTCGCATTCTGTTGGTGAATTCTAGTCCAGCTCGGGGGTTGAACGGTCCGTTTCGTTTAAAACGGTCAAAAACAAAAGATTTTTATTTATTTATAACCGGCGCCGCTGTTTCTTGCTGTCCACATCCACCGTCTGTCCTAGTATAACGCAGATCCTGTCACAGCTGACAGCGCCTTGCCGACATCAACCCAGCGACACGCCGTTTGTCTGTCATCAAACAGCGCGCGACGGACAGAAGGAAGGTGGAGGCCGCGGAGAGAAGCAAACTGTTTTGTCACTGAGTAAAACACACCGATCCACCCGGTGGTGGTGGTGGCCTTATGCTTCTATTTTTCTTCTTGCTTCAGCCCCAAACACGACTACTTCTCCTCGCCGGGACTTGGTGGGGGATTCGCGCGGCCACCCCCAAACCCCTATCACGTCTCCTTCGCACCTGTGTCCACCCAGGACTCGGAACACCACAGCATTTCCAGCGGGACGCACACTGAGGAGAGCCTCTCTCACACCGACGGCACCTGGTAAGACAATTTGAGTGGTCCTTACTCCTTGAGGGCTAATTTTGATTGGTCAGTCATTTTTTAGGCGAATGGTCATCTTGACAGGCAGCATTCTGACTAATTTGAATTCGAAGGACCATCCATTAACCCTTCACTGTCCTCTTCGTGGATCTGTGGGCAGTAGTTGAGTAGGAGTGTCCGGAACCATTTCTTGATTGAACGCCAAACAATCGTAGAGCCACCTATTCGTGTAGAAGGTAACAATTTTGGTCGCATTATGGACAATAGGCAATGGCAGCCAATCAGATCGATTGTTGGTTTTCGCAAGCAACCAATCACGAACGAATTCGGCTCCCTCCGAAATGCACTGCCTTTTCACCCACATGATGCCCCACCGTGCGCTACGGGTTGCCTTTCACCTCAACATTGCAGCGTCGTTTTTTTTCTCCTGTTCGCCACTCGGCGAACCACCTGTTCGTTTTTCTGGCGGCTACAGCAGTGGCAGCATCGTTTACCACAACCACCATTTGCTGTGCATCGTGTCGTGCATTCGTTGTTGTTTTTCCGCCTAGTACTTCCGACGATCGCCTTCATTTAAACCTATAGAATTGGCCTAACATAAGCTTACCTCCAATTGGTCAGCTCAAGGTCAGGTCACTCCAAGGTCAGCACGTATCAATAAAAAGGACTACTTAGATGCGGGAAGCTGACTTAGTGCGATTCCATTCTGAATATTGGTGCCATTCAGCACGCATGGTGTTGTCTTGTAGAAAATACGTCGTTGTGTTTGTTTACCGAATCGCAATATGTGCAAACGCCGATTCGTCAACAAAAAATGAACACCGCGAACAGCTCAATGCAGCCAAATTTGCGACAGACGATGTAGTAGCCTACTGGAAATGAAGCTGGGATCTCTAATAGTTTAGTTTGAAATTCTGGTGGGTTTACCTTCAAAGCTATGACTTCGAATGCCATGAATCGATTTTTGCCGGCCGAAGGTTGTCAATTCGGATCCGATTCCATACCTCTGTCTGTCATGAGATATCGCGTCCTGTGTGTTGAAGTACACGTGGGTTTCAACACACGGCGTAGTTCCGAGTCACTAATGCATAGGTTTATACAGTGCCTTTTTGTCGTGTCCAATCGCATCAGACATCTAACGCATCTAACGATTCCTGATCCACTTCAGCATTCAAATCGTCCCTGCTTAAAAACCCACCTGTGTGTGTGCGCGCTCGCTCGCTTGGGGTGGAGCTTGCTCCTCTTTCTCATCATCATCATCATCGTCGTATTTTTACCGTCCCCGTCTACTGTGCCTTTTTTCTTCGCCAATGCGACATGACTCTAGGTACTAAATAACACGGCCAGCTGGCGGTAGCGCATTCATCATTTTCTTGCTACCGCCGCTGCTCCGTTTCGCTGGCATCTCTTTTACCTTCTCGCTGCCCGCCCGCCCGCCCACCCGCTTACCCTTTCTTTCTCTCTCTATCTCTCCTTGTCTCCCTCTTCGTTGGCTTTGATTTTTTTTCATTCACGGCGGTCTTTTGTAGCGTCGACTTAGCCCTGCAAGTGGTGCAAGGCGTAATGTCGCTGCTGTTATGCTAAAGCGATGGCATTCTCGTTAAATCCGTCAAATGCAACAAGGTAAAACAGTTGCAGGAGGACAATTTGCCATTCTGGTTGTCGAATTCGGTCTTTTGTTTTAACCAATTGCCGGGGGGACCCCAAGGTGCTCCGAACACAACCATTAACGCCACCACCTGCGTCACAGGTAATCAAATCTGCGTCGGTGACAGGCCTGTTATTAAGCCTGGTTGATAATGCGTTGGTCATCCGAGATCTGCACCCCCCGACGCATCGAATGAGGGGGACGGATGCTAGAGCTTATCTCCCACATCACATCGAAATGTGTCAAACTTGTCTGGGGTGTATTTGGGACAGCAGTGACGTCCTGATATCATCTTCCTGTCACGAATATGTGCCTTCTGAACCCCACAAATAAACAATCTGTTGCTCCAACTAGATTAACACTCCAGTCTGAGAATTAAATTGATAACTTAGTGTTCGACTGTTGGAATTTCCACCCAACAGCTCACAATCCTGTCCGTGATGACCTATCGCGTCCAAGTAACCAAGCTTTCCTACTTGGTCATCTGCCTTCTTCTGTCTGGTGTTTCCGTCTCTTTGAGCCCCATTTCGACTCCTTAATCCCACGTTGGCGGGTAGTATGTGCTTTTTTTTCCCGGCCATCGTCTTGGGATGACCCAAATTTAGGCAGTGTCGAGTCATCCACACATTCACCGGAAGATTCGCGATGACTAAGTCCCCTTTTCACCAGCTTATCTGTGAAAAGTAAACTGACGGCCAAGCGACGGGGTGGCGGGGGGACACGATGCTTCTTTTTCGAGAAAAAATTGTCATCTCACTCTCTTGTGACATTACCTCGATGACTTTTTTGTCCTGAATAGGAAAAAGCGCCGTCATTTGGGTGTGTCTGCACCCCTTTTGCACGGTGGATTTCATCAAAGGAGGAACAGTCCTGGGGCTACTACTGGAGGATTGCTTCTGATTTTTTTAAATCAATCTTCATGACCCCCTTCACGCTTGAACAAGTCGGTCGGATGTGGGAGGCAATTACGCCCTGCAAGGTGGCGTTACTCTAGATGCCATAATTCGGTTTTCAAAATCGGTTTTCGACTCCGACTCCTTACCCCTCCAGTCGACGCACACGATTTGTGTGCGACTCTGTCCACGTCGTAGAACTCGCCTCTTTTTGCACCTATTTAAAGCAACTGTATCGGGTTGTGACACCAACTTTCTGAAATTGCGGATAACATTGGCAACAGGAGGTGTGCTTTTCATAATACAGAACCCAAATTCACATGCCATGGGAAAGCAATTAGCTCTTCTTGCAGAAGCAATTTGCCGCCGAAAGAGACAGGTAATAGCCCTTCCTCCTACGTCATCCTTGATTGGCCAATCAAAAGGGGGAGGGCAGATCTTTCCGCCCATTTGAATTCACAGAAGTTCTTTTTGTCCGAATAACATCCGGCTTCCAGTGTCGATGTCTGATGCAATAACCATATTAGTTATTCATGATACCTTTTGTGCTACATTTGTGGAGATCCACAATAAACTATATGTGCCCGCAAATAAACATCGGACACCGGAAGTCCTTACCTCTAACTGAATGGTTTTTTGAATGTCCATTTTTTTCGTTTAAATACGCTCAAGTTACGTCGTGGCGGGCAGTTCGTGAGAGTGATTGTGTGTTTGTCTAACCAGCAACTACAACTTTGGAAGTCGATGCAATTTGCAGACGTTTTAAACAGCTTTAGTGAAAGGCGCGCATTTAAACCAGTTAGCGTCCCCGAATTGAGAGTTAACTCCAAGCACGAACAGCTTGCATGGCACCCGCAGAATTTGAGAGCAAAGGAACACGTGAACACGGGGTGGTGGTGTGTCATTGTGTGCATGCGTGTAGGCGTGTTAATTAAGTACTTTTTTGCAGGGTGAGGGCCAGCTGGTGGGGGGACCAATTAGGGACAATGGTGAGCCACAGATACTAAGCGCCCTCAGTAAGCCACTTCGCATCGGTCTCCTGTAGCTGCACCCCACTCTGAGCGGGACACAAGGGACCCATGAACATCAAGTCGGGCAAGAGGCGTTAGTGGTGACTCCGATTGTGATGAAATTTTGGCGTAAATATCGCAGGACGCCTCGAGTAGGTCGGCTTCATTAGCGCTACATTGCGACCCTGCTAGTCAACAGTCCGTAAGCCCGAGAAGGAAGGCAAGACCGATGATTACGATTCGTTGTCCCACAAGCTATCACTCTCATAACGCCTACCGTTCTCGTATTCAATTCACCAGTCTGCGATACGTCTGTCCTTTGAGTGGGCATGGATATAATAGACAAATTTGGGACAATTATTGTACATCGTTCCCTAGGACCTCGCGCCATCGCTCAGGTAGCGTAAGAATGCCGTCACCAAAGTAACTTGCAGGCTTCGAGACAGTGAAGTCGTCGACGCATTTATTGCGAACATCGTCCCACGCTTTGAACTGTCTGTTCACCAAGGCGTGATGCTCCATTGATCCGAACAAATGGTGGTCGGATGGGGCCAAGTCTGGTGAATATGCCGGATGTGAGAGAACTTTCCATCCCAAGTTCAAAAGAGCCTTTTGAGTCGCAATGCGAACAACGTGAGGTGGTCTAGCGTTGTCATGCAGTAGCAGTATGATATGTCTGCTTGCTTGCTCAGTAAACGGCCTTTCCTGATCTCTGGCCTCTTCGCTCTGTTTGTTCAATTGTCGGTTGTAGCGTCCCGCAGTCACCGTCTGACGACCAGTTTCCAGGAGTTTGTAGTAGAGTGAACCATTCATGTCCCACCGAATACACAGGAGGACCGTCTTTAAGTTGGTGTCTTGCTATGGCGTCAATGTACTGAGTCGCCTGGGATCTACCCACGACACATTTTACGCTTGGAAACATGTTGCCAGTGGGGAAGCACATTATTTTTCCCTTGCAAAACGCTAAAAACATGCTTTTAATCACCCGTCACAATTTTCCACAAGAACTTCATGTGTTCCTACGTTGACGTACGCTGTGTTCATTCAACACATGTGGAACTCAACATCAAAGTATTTGAATTTTTCCACATGGTGCCAATGCTACGAATTACTTACTTAGTTGACTCTTAAATGAGCTGCAAGCTCTTTTTGCGTTTGCGTCGAGTCTTCAGCCAGCAGAGCTCCCTCACATGATCAAACGAGAAATCACTTGTCTGACACATGGATCATCCAAAAGCACAAATTAAATCGGGTGAATATGCGTTAAAACGTCAGTAAACTAAATTAACTGTGTCACTCGCCGATTTGTGGATTGGAACAAAAATTTCCTGGCCCTTCCATCGATGCCCTTTCAGCGCTGAGTTTGACATTTACCGGAACCTTCTGACGGTGAGTGACATTTGATTAAACGCGCCAAACGTCGTAGTCGGGCGTGAGAAGAATCAAAAATGGCGCCAAACAGCGCCGGCGTCCCGAACTCTTTTCTTTCACATCGTCCCACATTCTCCTCCCAGCTTCTTTTTTAATCATGGCCGGGATAAAACAAGGGCGCTTTCGCCCTTTTGTTTAAATGAACTCCCCCTAGCAACCCTTTGTTCTTCTCTTTTCTCCCTCTGATCGTCGTCAAAACTAGAATAGTAGACTGTCAATCAATGCTGAAACGCAAATTCCTCTGGACAAGCCGCATTGATCGATTATGTTCCAGTACGCGATGCTGTTCTGTTATTTTAAGATAACAATTCGCTGCATTTTTGTTGGTTGTCTTCCCGGTTAGTAAATCCGTTGCTAATTGCTTTTCAGAATGTGTAGACACACAGTCTTGATGCACGATCTGGTAGTAATGCCCATCGAGCCTGTGCGTGCCGCTTTCAAACCTGCATTTGTCTTCCAATGTAGTGACGATTCAAGGCTACGGATGCATTTCTTAATGCGTCACGCACCGCGAATGCCAGCAACACAAGCAGCTCCGCCGACTAACTATCCGGTATTCGAGCCCACCCCTCCTCCTCCACCTCCCCTCAACACCTCAACGTCGATTCGAGGGACAAACTGCAAGCACAAGAGGGGATCAAGTGCCACACGCAAGGGGACTGCGACGACCACGTCGGCGACGAACATGGGTAAAGCGGTGACCATCAGGGCGCAGAATATGGCTGAGCTGGACCCCACCGCGTTCGCGAAGCTCCTCAACGAACGTCTTCAGCGGGTGGTCGAGGATAGGGCCGCAACGGAACTGTTGGAGAAGCTTATGACTGACGTAAGCATGCTCTCTTGTGCTACAATGAAATCTAGGTGCTGTCAGTTTCGATTCATCCAAAACTGTTACCAGTATTGGGGTGACGGATTGATGCGTCACTGGTTCAGCAGGGGGTGTTTGATTGGAAAACATTACGGTCAAGTTAAATTCATCTGTTGGGATATCAAAAAGGGATTTTTCAACAGCTGCCATCTCTAGCCAATAGAATGAAAGCACTTGTTATTGACCAAGTTGATTGGTCAATTGACCTGAGCTACTTCTCATGCATCCACATTTAATTACGTAAAGTTATTCATCTCATCTTTTTTCCCTACCGTCTTTATTCAGTGCTGATTACTTATCCTTTAAACTGACATAAAGTGTTACTTTAATTCGAATTCCCCGCCAAATTCTTGTACAGTAGGTTCCGCCAATGATAAGCTGTCTAATTTGGGCGAATGCTCAGATTCGATCACGTTTGCCACCTGGAAATTACGGCTACAGCTTGCTAGTTGCACTTATAGTGTTTTAATGGTTGAAAAGGCGGTCTCTTCAACAGCGTGCCAAACGCTAAGATGGTAATAATGTTTTCGTCACCTAACTTGATTCTCGCCTAACCGCGGCTTTCACAAAAGGCTTTGAAATCTGCCCAACATCGTACATTTTTATGGCCGTTTTACTGCGTCCGCGAGATTTAGGGTGGTTTAAGCCGTAAAACGACTCTGGTGCACACTCCCAGATCTCGCCTGCTGTTCCACCAACCGCCACTTCTTCCCAGTGTAAGGGGTTCATGTGAGGGAGCCTTCGAGGTCAGCTTCGGATGATGAGTCACCACAGCAACTAACACCACATTGTCCACCTTAGCAGATCCCTCGTCGTCTTGGCAACCAAAGACTTGAGTACTACATTCTGTTTAAATTGTCCCCAGCATGGTGAAATTGCGCTTAATTCCACTTCAAAGAAAGCCACGAGTGACCTCGATCAAACATAAGTAGAAACCAATCTTTGAGGCGCATGTGGTTCCGTCTGATGGCGAAAACCGAGACTACTTCACTGCCAATCCGTTATCTCCAGCTCAAAATCGTTCGTAAACTGTTTACTTTCGACAAGCTTGTGAAATGAAAGCAAAAAAAGGTTTTTTTGTCTTGTGTGACAGTTAATTTGACTTCGCACCAAAAAAAATAACAATCGCGAAAACTGTAACAATCTGTTTACAGATGTGTCATTCTCATTGCCAAATCCAATTGCTGTGTTTTAATTGACCCGACGATGCAGCCGGCGGCAAAAAAAGCCGACAACGCTTTGCGCGTTTGTTTACCTACACACAAAGACATGCGCCGTGTCTGGCATGTGCATTTTGTTCTTCAGACAGCTTTCATGGGGGGACAGGGTTAGTCACCCCAATTGATTGACACCTGGGTCCATCTATCCGCCCCAGGGGCGCGTGTGAGTAGGTTGGGCCTTTCACCGAAATGGGGCGCGTCCACCATTTGTCACTTGGACAGATGCAGCAGCTGGCTGCTCGCCGACTACTGCATCCAATGGGGCGGGAAGAATTTGGCGGAAAAACGGCGCGCGCTTTTTGCGTACTTTTCTCCATTTTTTTTCCTCGCTGCCTAGTTTGCCGCTGTTTTGCGTCCCTGGTACGTCTCTCTCTCTCTCTCTGCCGTCTTAATTCCATTATCGTGCTTGGCGTGGATTCACTCGCCAGGCGTTACTATGACAACCTAGTTGTTTCTTTCAAACACACATTTCAAACCGTCGGTGTTTTTTCGTCCTGGGCTTAACCACAGCACAATTAAAGCCGCGGCATATTCTGCCCTGTTCAGTTGTAGTTAGGGTGTGTAAATGTCTGCAAATAACCTAGGGGAACACGTAATTGTGGTAAATGTGACCTGGTGGCCTGCCTTCCCCACCCTTCACCAAATCAATTCTGAAAATCCTAACATCGGTGGACAACCGTTTACACCCCCGTGGAAGCCTAATCGGGAATTGAACTTACATTCAGTGCAGCGTCCGGCCTTCAGACAGTCGAGCGTAAGCACGCACGCAGGCTACCGTCCACTTGTTCCAGGCTCCCTGTCAGTTCGCCGGCGGAATTCAGAGTCTGAACAACTAAGTGAAAGCGCTAACCCCCTTATTCACCCTCCGGTACTGTTCAGGCCCTGGTAATTACTCTAGACGGGGTTTTTGAAACGTTCTTTCCCAGTCTTACCTCTCCGATAAAAATAGCTTGGCAACACTCATTTGTGTGATGTGGATTTGGTTTTTCCAAAACCAAGGCCTCAATTTCTCCCATAGTAGTGCCTCTGGCATTCGTGCTAATTCCAGAGGGTTGCGTGTGTGTGGGGGTGACGTCAATCCCACAAGACATAGCGGTCACCAGTTCAAAACGTTGAAACACCTCAGTCTAGCAGCTCAGCACATTCCGTAACCCGATGTCCCCAGGCATGAGTACACACGCACAGAGAAAAAAAGAGCTTTGCTCTGCATATTTTTTTCCCTCTCCACGTCGGTAGCGCATGTTCTTTTTTCACGCTAACCGTCAATTCCACTTAGATGGCACGCGTGTTTACGTGGAAGTGTCAATGACTTTGGTGAAGGGAGAAGGGAGGATTAGGACGCGTTGGTCGGGTAACATTCGCATGACCGTTATTAGACAGGTGGATGGATGGTGATGGTGGTGGTGGTGATGGCGGTGTTGGGAGAGAAGACTCATTAGAGTAAGGGGTCGTGCCTCCATCCCTGCCGTTGCTCTGTCTCTTCCCTCTGATTGCGTGACAAGGACAACTGTGATTGGTCCATTACTGAGAACATGAGAGGTGAGGCGTTAGACATCTCGACCCCCCTTCTCTCGTCCCTCTGCCTTCTCCTCCATCTCAGATAGGTATTGTCTCGTCGTTGTCAATGCAGGAAACACTGCTCTCGCTTAAGGTAACACAGCGGTGCCCTCGCAATTGCTTTCACGATATTTGCAATGACTGGATTTTTTCCATTTCGACTTTATCGTTTTGTACCGAAGCAATGTAGAATCTTTTTTTTTTCAGGTTGGTAAGAATGAAGAAGGTGAAGAAGGGGAGGTGGTAGAAGGTGACCACGCTGTGGAAGCCAATGGGGACGCTGGAAGACTGGCATCCGCACCGACGGTCGAGGCCTCCACCAACTCCTGCGAAACGAGGTCTCAGCCGGCGACGGAAGCTGCTCCGAATCCCACGACGCGTCCAGGTAGTCAGGCGCTCGAAGCATCCGCCAAACCCTCCGTCCTCCAACGACCATGGGCTGATCGATTGCTTGCCGCTGCGAGGGTCCAGCACGCGGAACACGGAGACAATGCACAGGTGCGTGACCTTGACAGATTTGCAACTGTGGAACAAAAATGTGATTCCCAGAGCCTCAGCGTCAATTTTTAGCACCGACAAGCACGAATTAGTGAACTCACTTCACAGTTGGTACACATCACCGTACACCCGAAGAGCACGTGATTGATGTTCCAGGCCACGGCCTTCCCATGACTGTCGACGCGGTTGTAAGACGAGTTGGTACAACCAAGTGTCTCACGGATCGTACATGTGATTTGTGTGATATGCTTATGCACACACACACACACACACGCAGATTCTGGGAAGCTGTTTCACTTTCACGACAATGCGGACATCTTGTCATGCATCCGTCCATCGCTACGTTGTGGCATTTTCAACCACAAATCCAATTATTAGTCAGTAGTATGGATGGTTTTGCCTTGTGTAGTGTCATTTTCATTAACGCTACAGCGGATTTTTAAAGCTGCAATATCGGTAGATAAAGTCAGAAGCCAATATTGCCTGTGCATAATCAGTTCCTGTTAATTTTGGCTCGTCCACTAAGCCAACAGATTCAGTTACGTGCGCAATGTTTTTCGGAATTTATTGAAAGATGTTGAAAGTTAGCAAATTACCGAACATGTCCTTCGGCCAACACGTAATTTCCTAGGCATCTTAAAGAAATTTGGAGTCCACAGAGTTGCGCGGTACAGTTTGTGTACACAATATCAAACGGCTTATATAAAATGTGACCTGTTAGTAATTTCTGAAATCTGATTGGTCAAATTCAATTAAGAATTCCATAGATATGACCTGCTCTAAAATATAGTATAAGCTATCCCCCCAAAATCAAGTTGGAGTCCTAGTGGAATAACATTGGAACTAAGGTCACGTCGATGATGATGAGTTGGCATGGGTAGCTACGGCAACCGAAACTATGCATCTTCATGTCTTGCAATCATTCCTAGGCGATCCTTGAAGATCACTGTTCCAGGATTTGGGCCACTTCGGCAGATCGAACGCCGACAAGTGGCAGTGGAAGTGGTGAGAGTGCCGACATCCAACGACGCTCTGGACCTCCTCAACCCACCACTGGACTCCTTCCGCCTGACGAAATGGAGGAGGAGGAAGAAGAGGAAGACGACTGCGTCCGACCCCAACTTCTGCAGGAGTCCACTCCGCCCAGCCTCACCACTCAGCCGCCTAGCCAGTTTCCTTCGCGTTTCGACTTCCATCAGCAGGTCAACGAGACTCAATTGGTCGCCTCAAGGTCGGTGGGTGATCGACTGCAAGATGGCATTGCGCTGAGACATCAGACGGCCATGCCCTTGCAGTAAGTTTTTGCATTTTTTTCATTCTAAATCACCTCTAGGGTCTGTATGGTGTCTGAAAGGGTACTCAAAAGCTGATTGGTTAGATTTTAAATTGTTGTGGGCCCCAGCATGTGGTCTTGAACCACTCCGGGGCCACGGAATTAACCCTGGCCCGATTACGCTTGCCTAATGCCCGCGATGAAGGAAACGACCGGAGAGGACGGGACACAAGCGTTTACTTCAGAGGTCAACCACGTTGATGTCGTTGTGTCCTGTGTGGGTTTCGCGTGTGCGTTTTTATACCTCGGATGCGTGAGTCATAGATGCGCTGACATCGAGACCTATGTGTGAGGATAGTCTAAGATAAATAGTGTGAATGTGGGCTGGATTGAGGGTCCGCGCGGCTGACGACATGCTGCGATATAGGGGAACACTGTGTCGGAGGCGGAGCGATCGGATTAAGCAGTTGACTAAACACGGTTCACGACAGTCTTCTTGAGTTCAAATGCGCCAAGTTTGAGACCAGAGAAATGCACTGTTGAGCGTTACTTGGCGTTCACCTGCTCGCGTGCATAGTCCAAAAATGATGTAGTTACCCTCAATTTTGGTGAATGCACACCAGTGCTTTCGCTCGATCGCTACTTTTTGCTTCACCCACTCTGCGCGCAGCGAGACTATGGCAGCCAGCATGTTTTAATGGCGAGAGATAGGCCAGAGCAAAAAGAACTCACACTTATCGTCTTCCTGCCTTCCTTCCTTCGCGCCTGTTTTTTTTGCCTTACACACTCGTTGTTAAAACAAAAACACAGCATTTCGGTGTGTGTGTGTGTGTGTGCACGCGTACGGAGCAAAAAAACGATGCGCGCGCGTTCCGTTTAATAAATAATAGCCGTTCGGGTCATGCTGATCCTCTCACCGCCACCGCCGCCACGGCGACGGGGATTGCGGCGCGACGTCGCCTTGCCACGCTCCCCCCGTGTTCCTCTACCGCTCGCGTACGAGTGTGTGCGTCTGTATTTAGCTCCGCATTGGAGCCCTCAAACCGAGGGTGTCTGTCTTCTTATTCACCTCTCGGCTGTTTTTTTCCACTGGTGCCAAATCGAACAAGGCGCCAGGCCTGATAAACACTTCCAGCCAATCAGGGCACGCTGGGACTGGAACCAGTGACTTAAATTTTCTCCCACATTCAACAGGTGTGCTTTGTCTCCTATCAACGCGACCCACTTCAGCGGATCAGGAGGATTCAAGTCCACCTACGCAACAGCGCCCTCCCACCCACCTCCAGCGAAATCTCCACAACCTCCTCCTCACCTTTCAACCTCGACAACTTCGTCGACAAGTGGCAGCGGCGGCGGCGGGGGTCTTGTCGTAGGCTACTACCTCTGCGACGATCCAGTGCCCTATCGCAGCCAGTGGCCTTCCCACGAGATAACCCTCGGGCAGTTTAAGCATCTTGTGCCCAAAAAAGGTCTCTTTAGGTGAGTTGGCGCGCGCGCGCACACATGCGCACACACGAATACTCTTGCATGCGTTCATAACTCATCCCACCCCCACAGATTGCTCACAAAGACATACGGGGGAGGGGTGGAGTGCTCGCCTTGTCGCCACATGCGTCTCGTTCGAAGAGGGAACGGGGGAGGGTTATGGTGCGACACCCTCTCAAGCTAGACCGTGGTCTCTTTGTTTAAAAAAACAGTATATGACTGGACTTTGGACTATCACGTCCATAGTGAATTCGACGCGGCTGCGAGTTAAGCTGAATTAAAACACATTTCTAACATCTGTTTCACCTGGACGTCTAATAGCCTTCCAAAATTACCATCAACTCACGGGTTATTTCACGTTCCCAAAGCTGCCGATTTTAATTCGATTTTCTGAAAGGTCAATTTCCTCGAAGATAGCGGCTGGCGATAGAATAAGCCTTTCCTAATCTGTTTTGCGCAACTCATACTCAATGCAGGAATTCGAATATCGAAGGCCACCTGTGTATGCAGTATGGCTGTGCTTATTTGTTTAAATCAGCGAGTCGGCAACCACGAAAATTGAAATTTAGTTGATGCCAAATTTGACTAATGTACAATAATGTTGCCCAGTTAATGCAAAACACGCGTGCTCGTCTTCTTCATAAATTTGCGAAACATCGTAGTTTTTATGTCTAAATGTGTGCAGCGGCTTCGAAATTTGCTTTTGCCTAAATCCGAAATCACTTGCGTGATTAATCAATTGTTATCGTTTTCTGGTTACAGTTGAGGTTCCCTTTCGCTAGCAAAATGCAACAAGCATATTTGGATGGTATTCCATTTTGTAAATATATGTCCAATCCCTGTTGATTGGTATTATAATCGAGCACGAATGTTATCTGGACTGTAGAAGCCCATTTAAACAAGTGACCTACAGAAATCAGGCCCTCTTTCAAGGTAAATGCGATTGATTGGCTGGAGTCAGCCAATGAAATTGCTCGTGGAAAAAATTTAAATCACTTTTGCCGTGTTGGTTATATTGGTGTTCGTTTAAACAATAAACTTAATATGGTAGTGATTTGATAGTGTAGTAAACAATAGTAGTCAGCATCATTGTGACCTTGGATGATCGATTACTTGAATTCCACGAGCAGATTGTCAGTCGAGAGGATTCGATTGAGACTAGACAACCACGTTGTGGGTCTCTCTACGAATCTCTCTGCCTCTTGACAGACGTCATTGAATGATTTGCCCACACGGTTTTTCCTCTTTTGGCATACCACCCATCGCTCCAAACAATCTGCCAATCCAATTGAACTTCTCTTGTTACCGCGCACAAACCGTCTGTTTCGGCAATTTGATACGCCGATGATCAGTTTGTAAAAATGTGTGACAAAACAAGTCTGTAATGCATAGAAAAATAAGGTAAAACATTTTAGTTTGCTTATTAAATGTCAGGCGAATTTCTCTTTCATTACTGCTTGACTAAAAATCTGACATTGCTTCTTCCTGTAGCCAATAAAATGTTAGTGGAGGATCACCAAAAGTTGATTGGCTACAATTGCGTAATTCTTATTGGACTTCGATCACTTATGATTACAATTCGTTTAGTGAAAGTCAGATGGTGCACTTCTGCGTTTTCAAATGCAGATATTGATCGTCCCATTGGTAATTATCGATCGAAATGCCTAGATTTGCTCCGATCAACGTCGTTGTCATCATCGTCCCGGGAAGCAACGGGAACTTGAATTAAAGCGACTCCGGTAATTAAAATAAACCCGACAAGGTCAACATCTTCGTTTTACACTCGTTACGTGTTCATGATAAGTTGGCGCGGACAAACGTGAACTAAGTCGATGTGATTGCCAAGGCAAACATGCTTTTTGCCATCAGCCGTTGTTAGTGGCGGAGGGGTACCGACTACCCTGGCAGATCCCCCCAATAACACCCTCACTATTAAAACATCCTCCACCAACTCACTTCACTTGACGTTCACCGAAGTGACACTTGAATGCCGCGGGTTTGTGACAGCCCCGTCCCCACACCTCCACCCCACTTGACATGCCTCTCCCAACCCCACCCCCTTACTACCTCTCTCTCACTTCTTCTCTCGCCACTCTACGTTTGTCAGCTTATGTCATCGATAATCAGAGGCGAATGTGAGTGCTCAAATGGCGTTTTTGTTGTAAATGTCGTCTGATATCGAACAAAACAACTCCAATTTCGAAGTTGTGGACTGTGGACCACCAGTGCTGCCTTCTTGGTGTGTAGTTCTCACCATCACTATGGCATCGAGATAGGGAATTTAATGTGGGTACAAACTAGGAATGTGATAATATGTGGCTCGGCGGTGGATCATCTTCTGCGATTTCATCCAACGATTTAAAAATTGAAGAGACCGCGTTAAGGCCATTGGTTCGCTAAATGTTTGGCCTTGTCATTTAGCGAACCCACACACACACACAAACGCAAACTTAACCCTACACTTAGTTGTGCCGTCTAATTGTTACGTTTTTCATCTGCAGAAATACTGTCATATCTGGAGTCTGCAATTTTAATTACAGCACGAATTGATTTTGGGATGCTGTTTGGTCAGTAGAAACCCAGTAGTGCGCAGAAATTGCAAATTTAATTTCGCGTCCACTGCCTCCCAACGACGGTTACCCTCATGTGGGTGTCATTTTTATCTCTGTTCCGACATTTGCTTTTGCTGAAATCATTATCGTGGCGGCAAGCCTGCGGCGTTGACAAGACCGCTTAGTACCTCCCTCTAAAACCTTCCTGCCTTCATCTTTGCGTCTGCGCTCGCGCTATCACCGCGTGATGTCGAATAAAATTGTTTTTTTCTTACGCACTTTTCTCAGCGCAGATTCGACCGAAAATTGTAAAGGAAAAAGTTCTTCCAGGGGGGGGGTGTGGGAGGTTGGTCGACAAGACACATCTCGCCGTTCATACTCGCGCCTAAATTTGTTTTTCTGTGGTGGGGAATACACTGTACAAATTGGTGTGCTTGGCCTATTGACCGACGTTGTCACGTTTCACCGATGCCACTAAAAACGAGTGCGAGGATTTGCCAGGCTTCTTCGTGCAGAAACAGAGAAAAAAACGGGCCTTTGGCTGTCTCGGCCAAAGCCCTGGTAACACGTGGTGTGCATCCAATCGCATGCATGACCTGACGACCTTGAGTGTCGACAAAAACGAGGCGGTCGATTTGACTTTGCGCAATTGTGTGCATGGCAGAGCCAAAATAAGAATGCTAACTATTGGTTCAAAATTGTAACTATTTTCTGTAGGTTCTTCTTCAAGACCACGTCGGACGAATTCGACTCCGGTGTGGTCCACCAGGAGATCTCCAACGACGACGCGATTCTGCCGCTGTGGGAAGGCAAGGTCGTAGCCAAGATTGAGCGTGTTGAACAGTAATTGCATTTCTTCTAGACCCACACACACACACACTCACCTCATTCGGAGTATCCAGCCTCCTTCCTCCCCTATTCTTTCAATGGCATACAGGGTAAAACACACTACACACACAAGTCAAGCAAGCATATCCGCTACAGCCCCACGGTGCCTTAATACGGCTCCATCCATAAATGCCCCTTTCGCATGTGAATTTATCTCCCAGACTAATTTTATGGATTCCTAAAATGTACAACAGCTTTTTATTACTAGAAGTCTTTTGAAGTTGATGGGATCTTGGTATGGAAGGGTTTCTGTGTAGGCTGCAATATCAAAGCTACAAGGGTATTGGAGTATTTTCGCCGCTTCATGAAATCCACGATTTCCGTATCGTCCAGATCAAGGGGTTCAGTGTTGGCAACTAGCTTGTCCCAGACTTCGATGAAAATCATCAAAAAATTACAGAATCAAACCCCCAGGAAGTGTGTTCTGTGATAAATTTACAGGCAAAATGACGCATCCATTTTCCTGCGCTTTGATTGGCTAGCAAATAAGACAACAATGAGTGAACCTTCTGGAACCTGAAGCAGTCCGATATGGCTGGCATTTTTTCCTCTCGTTTTTGCCGCCAAACTGCTTGCCCTACGTCCTTTCTCTTCCTTTGTTTTACTAAACCAACGAAGATAATTAAAATGAAACTAGCGGAGGCCTTTTTGAACCGCGGTTCAGCATTTTGCTCATGAGCAAACCATGTATGCTTATTTCTTTACTGCGTGGCGTTGGTGTGTACACAATTTCAGCAATTTTGTGTTCAGTGTCATGATGTAAAGATTGCCACCATGATTTGATCTTCCAAATTACTTTCGGTGAAGTCTTTTGAAGCTGCTAGTCGATGCGATGCGCACAACCATCTCACTGATTTCGATTGGTTGACTTCAGATAACATTTAAAATATTGATTTTAAACGCCGATTCGGATAGGTTATTATCACTTTCTTGAACCAGGGTTTGGCCTCACAGTGTAACGCCCTTGTTTTGTCACAATGCTGTTGCGTTATTGGCCAAACTGACAAAGTCACGGTAAAAAAATCGGCACTTTGTTTTAATACATATGCAAGGCGGCGCCAGGCACAAGCGAACTGGCGGCAAAATGTAGTTAAGTAAAAAAACAAACGAAGCTGTGCCTCAGCCCAGCAAGCACATAAAAACCAAAGTTTATATCGCAATGGATCATGGAATTCACGACTTTTTTTAGACAAACAGATGGCGTAATTTTCGTGGTTACTTGCTTCTTGTTGTGAAGTGACAGAGATATCGATTGCATTTGAACAATTTGCCCGGTAAATGGTGGACTTCATTAAAACAATGAGTTCCAAAAGGCCCACTCACGATCTTCACCCGACCGTCTTGACCACAAAATCGAAGGGCGTGTGCACCCCAGCAACACAGCATTTTCATACTCGTTTGATTTTCAAATGTCGCCTTGTATTTCCATGTTCCAAGTGCAAAAACTTCGAAGAATCGGCATGTGAATGGAGGGAATCTGCTTATTTGCTACTTTCCACAGGGGAAATCCCCGACGTGGTGTCAGTCAACACGCCAACATCGTTACAGGTAGCAGTCACTGGAGGCAGCCAGCTTTCGCTTCAAAGGCCTATCGTGTCGAACGCTTGTTGCCGACGTAAATGAACGATTTTTATAAATAAACCCCTTTTTTACGCTAAAACGCAGTCATCAGTGTGATTTGTTCTGGTTTTTCGAACGAATGTGAGCCAATTGGTGATGGAAGATGTTTGAGGCAAAAAACATTTTGCCAATATCAACCGCTTGGGCTCAAAGAACTTATGCTTGCAGTGATTCCAGAATATGATCAAAACATGGCCGAATTAACTACGAGTAATGTGACGTATCCGACACTATTTATCTAGTTACAACTGGGTGTTTCATATAATGTTGTCTTAATTCGCGCAGATATCAAATATTGCATTTCTTAACGATTACGGTGAATTTTCACTAACGGAAAGAAAAAATTTTGAGACTTGTTGATTTGTTTAAATTGACATCTAGCTTTAAAACGGCACGCGAAATTACGCCCAATTTGCTTTCAAAGCAAGCTAAAAGCGACGTCTATCATATGTCAAAGAGGAAACGTTTGTAAGGTTGACAAAAGTCATTCAAAACAGGCATTCTGCCGTTTATTTTTTAAAAGTGGAACTGCTCTTTGCGTCAAAATCACCTTCGAGGGCCTGCAAAATTGCTAAAATATTTTTTCCCTTTTTCCGAACTCTGGTGGATTTAGAATCACATTCCCAATCCGAGTTGTTCTGACGAACCTGGAAATTAATCGTCTAGAATTTTTTGATTCAAAATGTCTGGTGATGTTTAACCACGCATTTCTGGCTTTCAAATCTGCAATGAACGCCAGCTTTCTTGTTCAAATCGACTGCACCCCAATTTCATTGGCCAATTTCCCCTTTGAGTATACTTTCGATTTATTGGTTACTAAGGTCTCCCTTCAGCTTCTCGTAAGTGGGCATGGCGTTATTAAAAGACATGAGGAAATGTCATTTTTGTTGACTTGGCCTAAAGTTGAGGAGCTGTCGTTTTGCCGGGGTAAATATTTTAACCAAAAACAACGAGAATGCCAAAAAGAAGCTGTTAGGTATGAGGTTCCTTGTTGTGGCAAGGCTCATTCATAATGTAGTTGAGATATGACACGGATTTCCGCAGGATGGCGCTACTTTTCTGGCCACCGCTTCATACAGAATGTCATCTATTAGCAGGAAAACAACGAATGGCAGGCTACTATTGTCGTTTCAGGTGAAATGGACAGTCGGGACTTAGAGAAGTCGTGCAAGTCACAGAACACTCCAAATGCTTCTAGAAGGTGAACACGAAATCAAAGTATTATGGAAGGCAATAAAAAAGAATTCCAGCGAATAATATTCGCCTAGAAACCAAGAATTACCAGTTAAAAATGTTGCCTGTAAATTTATCAAAATGTTTTCTCCGTTTTCTGAACTCTGGTGGATTTTAAATCACATTCCCAATCCGAGTTGTTCTGACGAACCTGGATAAGTTAGTCCCGATAGAATTAATCACCTAGAATTTCCCACAAAATGATGAGAAGTTAATCCATCAATTTAAACAAAACAAGGCGAATGAGTGGATGGTGAAAACTGACGAAAGGATTTCTGCAAATTGTTCTCTTTCTATTTTTCTGTAAGCATGTTCAATTTACTTACTCTACAAATTTTAACAAGACGTTTTCGGGGTTAGCGAATCCGTCATAAGCCGCAAACATTGATACCACACGATAAAAACTAAAAACATTTTATTCTTAAATTCATTGCCCCGCAAAATGCTCCTAGATTCAACTCGGAACACGGAAACGTGAAGCACCAGTTCCTCAAAACTGGACAGACAACTTCGGAAAAGAATGCGAACTGGACGTACAAAGTCCTTTACCTAGAAAATATTGGTGATACGTCACGTGAGCTAAAGATTTTCGACATAACTTGGAAGAAGATGCGTAAGCAACTCAATTGAAAAGAATGCCAACGAATCATAACTGTCCAGACCGAAGAATTACCAGGTAAAAAGGCTGCCAAATTTTCCGCATTTAACCCAAGTTCGATGACTTGTCTCAAGTTGCCTCAATACGCTTTTCGTCGAATCTCACTCACGAGCGTCGATTCAACTGCACCATCTTCGTTCACCGTTTCCACCAATCAAAACGCGATCCAGACACAAGTTACCCAATCAACCAACGTCAATGACAACTGATCGATATGGTTCCTGTGTGGGTTTTACACTGGAAACACGTGGCCGCTTACAAAGACAAACACAAGACTTCTCTCAAATGCCCTAAAACGTTTGTTTTGAAATAATTGAAAGCAGTAACGGTCTTTTCCATGCCAGCTCAATGTATGCTATCGTCTTCACAAACAATTGAGCATGTCTTGCTGTGGAATCAGCATTCATGTCATCTATGACTCGTTGTGTCTATTAGGCAGTGGTCGGTTTCGATTCAGGAGAGGTGGTTCGAGGAAGCGGAATGTCCACTTCGCATTAGCACTGGTGATTGGCGAGGCCACCACATTTCCTGTCAGCATTCGATCGAGTTGGTATACGCACTCATCGGCAGCAACAAACAACCAAATTTGCTGGAACTCGAGTCGAGGATGCATCGCATCTCCCATCACACTTGTCCTCCACGTTCCCATCCAACATCAACACAACTCGATCTTGTACGCAATCTTCCGATAACGCAGCTTCTGAAATATGAACGTGGCATCTACCACGTAGTGCAAATAAATGTGCATTTCCATGAATCAAAATTTAGAACTGAAGCTATCATGATGTGTGGAAATGGGAAATTGTAAACTAGCTCATTCAGCGATTGAAATGCGCTCTCTTTTATCGAGAGGCTGTTGTTGTTGTTTAAATTTGTCAATTACTGTTGACCTCAACCGTCCTTCAAGTTCTAGGGAATTCGGCATCAAAGTGGTTGAAGGTGTAACTGACTTATCAGTGTGATTTGTGACGACTATTCACTCAGCTCCGTTTCACAGTCATGTCCATCGTCGTTCACACAAACAAATTATCTCCCACTGTTATCTCATCAATCCAAGATCGACCAAGCATATATAGGTGGGCACACGTGAGTACCCACTCGACTTCCGCATTTTCTGAACCCACTTTGTGCTCGACTATTTAGTCCACACAAACATTTGTCTTCTCTTATTCTGGAAGCCTTCGACGTGCCAGCTATTACTCCAGTGGATTTGCGTCTGCATATTGGGCAAAACATAGCAACACCTCAATAAATTTCATCATATTTGTCACATCCACTGTAATTAAACCAAAACAGATTTGCAGTTTCTGTGTACATCTTCTTTAAGTATCAAGGTTAATCTTTCGCTAAACCAATTCCCTCGATGCGACCTACTCAATTTTTAAATCACTGGACGAAATCGCAGAAGATGATCCACCGCCGAGCCACATATTACCACACCCCTAGTTTGTACCCACATTAAATTCCCTATCTCGATGCCATAGTGATGGTGAGAACTACACACCAAGAAGGCAGCACTGG
>UXSR01000436.1:0-34256 GCA_900604375.1 Mesocestoides corti
ATAACGGTTGACCTCGTGATGCTTGTGTGACTGGAAGTTCTCGTTGTCCTATCTTCTCGAGAGTGCAATCAAATGCTAACACGGCGAATCCAATATCGACTATTAAAATGACCTCAGAAATACACGTCCGTATCGCGGTTATTAAACCAGAAGATTGCTTATTGGCACGTGCAATTAGCATTTTTCGGAAGATGAATACGGTTTCTCTATCTAAATAACACCGCATAATTTAAAATGGGAAGAAAAAAACTATTAAATAACATGAGTAAGGAATTTCGGCACACTCATCAACCAAATGATAAACCAACATGCACATGCAGCAGCATGTATAGAACCCTGGCATTGTTGCTACTTAATCAGCGTGGAATAGTAAAATAAGGCATTATATGCTTAATTCACGTGCCTTATTTAGTTAAAGATGTGTTGAAAAAAAGGATATTTGTCCGGACGTTCCTTCTATCCTTCATTCATCCCTAAAATTTTTTCTCAGTCGCAATCCAACTGTAAACTATCACTTCAATGCAGGCCATCCTTTAATTATTCCTTAGTGTTTTAAACAAGGCTGCGATTGATGTTAGCAGTGTGAAATAAATATCTGTTCATTAATTCATACTTGTAGATGGGCAACAATGTTGCAGTTCCCATAAATCAGGCCTAATTGTCTGCTTCTAGTACATTAATTTGGCCTCCCATGTTAATTTTAATTTGCTCATACAGAAAATTGACATTTCGGCAACAACTTTTCGATGAGACAATGGTGCGATTGTGAGATCAAGGATCACTAGAGAATCTGTTTAAATGAATTTCAATACACACACTAGGACTGAAATGGCATATAAACTCATTATGTCGATCAATGTTTGGCAATTACATTCTCGTACATGTCGGTTCTATTGTATCTTCTCTCCTGTCTACTCCTATGCTATTCCGTCAGAGTCGTAGGCCACGCGGGTTTTTTAATGCTTTCACCTTCGTTTTAGGCAGCTGATTGTGTAATGTGGCAATGCTTTGTTTAATCATCACAGTTTTTATATAAACATTTGAATCAGGTGGCCAGAACGTGGTTAGAAGAGAACACAGGCATTACTTAGCAGGAGAGTTATTGACATTGTGACAAACCAATTTCAAACATGGTTGCCTAATCCAGTTCGCATTCCTGTGCTCACGTCATTCCATGTCATCGGAAACAGCAGTATGAATTGGATCGTTTATTGCGCACAAAGCACCCGAGTTGCCCGCTTACAGCATTGAACTGAGTGTCACCGAATGCACAGTGTAAAGCACCCTCTCCTCTTTGCTTAGTGCTATGTTTAACCTGTCTCAACGTTGAATGCACCCTAATATTTTATCAATCACTAACACTGCGCCGCATGATGATTGCAATTTATTTTTCAGGTATATAAGATCCTTGGCTCATCTTCGTCTTTGGAACCTAGTTAAATTTTTAAAGTTGTGCTACTGTTTGAGGCACTCGAATTTGATTCTGAAAAATTCCACTTTGCATCAAAAACGGTGTTTGAGTGTGACGAAACATAGGTTAACAATCAGGTAATATTATCAGACGTTGCAAGAGGTAGGCAGTCAGCCAGGGCTCAGCAAAATGATAAACCATGAGAAAATCTGGTTTGTGAGACAAAACGCGGATTGGTACATTGACCTTGCTGTTGTAAGAAGGAGAACTAAAGTTTCGACATCAGCAGGGTAATGCTGAGGTCAAGGATTCTTGGAGCAGCGGATAGAATATGTAGGGCCAACGTGATTGCACACACATTGCGTCGGTCGGGCAATATAGAGTGGAATTTGCCACGTTTGAAGTTGTATAAAAACCTAAGAGGACAATTCTGACTTGGCATTCACCGTCGCACAAATGGTGTTTTCTACATAACTTCTCTATTTTCTACTGGCCAGCTCTTTCGGCAGAGTCGCTGTCAACGCAGTTTCGTTCAGTGAATTCAAATTGCCTTAGTCTTTAATTGTCTAAGTTATTCAAAATTTGTTTTTAAATTGATTTAACAAGACGTCATGCGGCTGATGAGTTCACGTCAAGGCTAATTGAAGGCGTTTCGAGGAAAATACGAAGATGATTGTCCAATAAGATTTGAGCTCTAGCGCTCATGTCGTTCCATGTCGTTGGATCCACAGATGTAAACTGACAAGGCAAGATCACCTCTGCCACACCAAACCCACGTTTTCATTTGTGCGAATTGTGCGCAGACCGCAAAGAACTAAGCCTCGACGAATGATATGCAGCAAGTGCATTCCAGTTACATATTTGTCGATTAAAGTACCATTGCAAAATGCATCTGTTTTCATGATTTGTCTTTCACATAAAGAAGGCAACGCATTGAGGTACCTTGCGCCAATCCGCATTTCCAACTTTGTCCTGAAGTTCAACGCTCTCGCAAGAAAAGGTGGTGATTATTCTATCGCCAACAGCAGGCCCTACGTTGGTGATGAGATGCATTTTTCAGTGAATGAACACTACACAAGCTCTGTGGTCATTCTAGACCATTTCAAGAGCTTCATTGATGCATATTGCCAGAATATTGTATAGAGGACAGACAGCCACCTCACGTGAGTGATGCGTGATGATGGCCCGACTGTACCAATGACATCCTTTTGTTATTATTTCCGCTTACTAGTCGCCTCTTACGCACGCATTTTGATGCCCTTACAAAAAAGTGACGTTATCGGCGTGACGCTAATAAACAATCAGGTTCTCTGTCGCATCTTTCCCTCTTTTTCTAGAGTTGCTACAGACTGTTAGAGGGTTTTAATGTAGTGCTAACTCACCTACTACTCTTATAATTTAAGTATGCCTTGTAAATTTACCCATTCTACGTAGGCCGCTGTGGCGTGTTAAGTCAAAGGGCTTGTATTTTATGTTAAATTGCTGGTTTGTGTGGTTGCCCAACTTATTTTGTTTGCAAATGAAGCGAAAACCTCTGAAAACCATTGTCACACTGTTAACCAAATTACACCTGTGGCAATGCACATTTTGTACTTTCCAAATTTAACAAAGATGAATATCTAACCTCACGCACGATGTTTTTGGCTGAGGACCTACATTCAGCTTATTACCAATGAATTGTGTGATATTTCGGCATCTAGGCCGAATGCCATTGGTTAAGAAATATCACTTACATCCTAATTATATTGCAAAACGCCTTGCAATTTTAAAACGCCTTGCAATTGCAAAACGCCTTGCAAACGCCTTGCAATATATTCCAAAACGCCTTGCGATTTTTTAAGGCACTACTAGATACCGATTTAAGTGACGTATGATCTGCAAATCGTCTGACCACCTTTGTTGTTTGAAATTCCGAGACAGATAATAAGGCGGTCTGAAATACGTTCATCGATAAGGTAGAAGGTTTTCCACCTGCAAGAGGCTTGACAGAGAAAATTACCCCGAGCAATTTCGCTTGCACGAGGTCTGCGTTTAGTTTATTAAGAGGTTAAGATCACAAATGCTCAAAAGCACAACACTGAATAAAATCACTTCAGCATTTAATTACATTCTACTAATTTATTACGTATACTCCAACTTAGAAGTGATGTAACTCATTTTTGAAAAGGACTATGTACTTGCTCATTTGTATTATATCAGCTGCATGTTAATCGTGACTGTTACCACATTGGTTCTTAACTGCGCAAACAAAACATTCTATACAAAACTGCGTGACACCTGTAAACTCAGATTTGTTGCAGACTTAGGCATACAAGCAGATTTTTTTGTGATATGAGCAAATCGATAGTTCTGGGAAATTGACCTCCTACTTCATACAATCTGACTTGAAAATTCTCTGCTAGCGGTCACGTCAACCTCTCTGCATGCCTAGTAGCAACTACTTAACCTAATGAATTGTACAAAATTAAGACGTTTCTGGTCAATTTTAAGTGCTTATGCACTTACTTCCGCTGACTCTATGAAAAAAAGGTTAGGCAGGTTATTTCACAACTATTAATAATATTTATCTAGATCGTTTGAGGATAGACCTGAGAAATTGTACAGTAGTCTGCATTCCCAATTTCCATTGTTTCTGCCCACAACTTGAAAGGACCAACCACCTGTTTAAAAGCCACGCCGTGTCAAGCATGTGCGTATTTTGTTCCTTGCACGTTCGACAATCCTTGTACTCTTCTTAACGTGTGCCTTGTTTTCCCTCATGTTTTCAAGAATGCTGCATGTATAGCATTAGTAAAAGGTAAATTGAGCAAACGCACACCTTTCACTGTAATTATCATCTGCGTGTGCATGCAATGCATTTTCACAGCTACCAATTTGCTTGGGTGGGAACTCTGCCAAAAGCGCAGATTACAAAAAAAATAACAAGATACACAGAACACAGCATTTGGTCGCAAGGTAATTTGTAAATCATGAGAGCCCTTGTCGGCAGTATATGTATTCAGTCCAGGCTGAGCTAATTGCAGACCACATTTATTGACAAGCACAATAGGCAAGCAGCAAAATTTTATGTGACTTTTGAGGTAGGTGCGTGCAAGTGTGATCTGTGACCTCTTAATTAACCGCTACTTAGGCTAGTTGGACTGTTGCCGCCAAATAGCCAGATCTTCTTCCAGCTAAATTGCAGTTGATTTATCAGGTCGCTCTAGCTGTTACTAACCACATTTAACGTTGTGAAATCAAATTGTCCTTAGCTTAGCAACATCAAAGTAGTATTTTTTACATCAGAAGAAATGATTACTTAAATGTTGTCATATAAAGTACACATGTTAGTGTTTTTGGATTAATATTGATGGAGGCAAGTTACACACTCATTTACCAGTGAGCCCCGAACGTGGTTGCGGATAGTTGTGATCGTGTGGACACAGCCGAGTAAATAGAAACCAAAAGTTATCTTTGAAAATATTTATTGGGGAAAATGTCTGCACTCGAAATCGATGAGTCGAGATTGGTTAATTCCAGTTGATAAGTTAGAAACAGGTTAGTCTTTTAATATGTTTTCAACAAGTATTTCATGGTTTTTCTTGCATGCAAGCACACTGCCATACTTGAAGAATGACCTGTGCAAAATTTGTAGATTGTAAGGAGTAATTATTGTACGAAGAGGGCTGCGAGTGGATGCATATAAACGAACGACCATTCCAACAAAGCATTTTCTGCGTCTTTAAGTTATCCCGGAAATAAATGTTTTTCAGGGGAACGTCAGTATGTTTCTGGAAGCTTCAAAATTGGGATTTTCGATTTTAAAATGGTGTTTTGCATTCCGGTGCCGCGCGTTCTCTAGGCAATAAAAATTACTTCGCAGTCGATGGCAGACAGTTGTTCTTTAAGAAAGTGTTGACAAGAGTGAGTTTTGTTCACTTTATCTCCCTTTCAGTAAGGAGAATTTTACAAAATCCCGTGTTGTCCTCCATCAGGTGGCGTTGATGAATTAACTCTGATGAAAACCACAGGTTCAGTGCGAAGCAGCTATTAAATTGGATGGCAAATCACCACCATTTTTTTTAAAATACATTCCGGGGTGTGCGACAGAGCTAAGGGAACGTCGACAAAGCGCTAAAGGCATACGTTCCAGCTAATGAAATTCATTTGAGGGTTTTTCGAAAATAAACAAAATAATCGTCAATGCCCAGAGTGGAAAAAAACGCCTTTTTTCAAAGCACTTGAACTGAGCTCATAGCATTCATTTGAAAATTTCGTCTTATTAAGATATCTTCTAGCAGGTATCTAATAGGTATCCGCCTAGTGGTTAACAGATGAGCACTGGCGAATGTTCCACAGAGACTGGGTGTTCACATCATTGGCGACCAGATCAATTGACTCTGCTTTTATTAAAAGAATATCAGGTCCTTTAGAGACAACTATTAATTGAGAAATGGGGTGTAAATTTGGAGTCAAGATAACTGCAGCCTCAAATGTGAAGTGACGTTGATTGTACACATGTTAGGATTGAAGTGACATGCACACTTCTGAAGCTAATCAATGTTTAACATTTACCCTCGCACAGATGTTGGTTCCATTAAATCTTCTCTTTCGTCAACTGTTTCGCTTTTTTTAAGAGTCGCTATCCACACGAGTTTGTGCAGAACATACCGCTGTCTGTCGACTGTAGTTAAGATAAATATGAGGATTCCAATCACCGTTTAATACTTGTGTTAGAATTAGGTACGTAGTATGCAGTTAAATCAGAGTTGAATTGAAAATATAAGTTGTGATAGAATTCTCTCGCACTGCAGTTTAGTTAACTTCTGACAATTATTTTTGCAGATTATTTCTAGCTATTTCATTATCCAATTAGTCAACTTGGCTGGCCCTCTCCAGCATTATTCTGGCGTCAACCATTTCTGTAAAAACAAACCTATTTTTGGATATGGCAGACCTAGGTTCCCGACGTCAACTTTCCAACTTACATAGACCATGATGAAACCATGAGGTCAAGGTTGAATGAAGCACGAGACAGCAGTTGCAAAATGAACCTGATAGGACAATGAACGTGGCTTAGAATTAGGACAATCTGAATAGGTAAGCATATGTATATATAGATATATACCTAACAGGTTCTTCAAGATTTGGTCATTCTTGCCTTAGTTTCATTCTGCTAAATTTTTCGTTCCGAGGAGTAGCTAGTAATACACGTTTGTGCAACGTCTGCTTATATTCAATGATTAATCCCAAAGAAAGTGATACTGTTCATAATTTGTGTTGTAGACACAGGAAATGCAGTTGAAGGGAACACAGCGAGGGTCCTAAGACGCGTGGCAAATAGACTCAGTTTGTGTTTGTCTCTGCAGCCTTGCCCTGCTTCACTTAATTCCTACAACTTCGCTGGAATGAATAATGTGCACTGGCAAGGCAATATCATCTATTCTACACCGAATGGACATATGTTTTTTGTAAGAGTTAAGCACTGACAGCATTGACCTGAGTCTCACAGAATTGATTCATGTAAGTCAGTTTCGGCTGCATGAAGGCTTCGTATTACGTACAGTACACGCAGCAATGAACTATACACCTTATTGGCTTATTCGTGAGGATGTTCTTGGTGCAAGAGAATGCTCAATGGTGGAAAGTATTTATTCATGTTTTAGCGAAATGGCACATACTTCACATTCAGACGCCTCGAGCCAATTCGCATTTCCAACTTCGTTCTGCAGTTCAACGCGCACGTTCGTACAGATGGTGACTTGTTCATCACCAACAGCAGACCCATCATGAACAGAGGATGAAATTAACACTAATTCTTCGAGAATTCTGGCTCTTTTTAAGAATTACTATGATGCATTCTGCTAAATGAAGATTGTGGAGCACAATTTTACATACAGCAATCTAATTTTTACATTTTTAATACATTACTAATTAAAATGTGAATTTCACACTTTGTACGTCTTTGTTTTGTGTTTTTGGGCCGTAATAGTGAAAAAGCTAATAAGTTGATAGTGCTAAGTAAAAGCCCGAAAGATGTCATCTACTAAAATTGGTTGCAGAACTAACAGGCAATTTTGCGTGTTGGTGCAATCATTTGATTTAAAATCTTAAAACACCATATTTTAAAATTTTTTCTGTTCTTTTTTTTGCTTGATTGTCATACTTGTTGGCCAACATTGGTCCATTGAAAATGGTTGAATCGAAATCAATGGATTTTCTTAAGAAACATCAACAAACCAAGTAGAAATTTTAAAAAAACTCTAAACGAAGCCAAATTAATAAGAATTTTTAAAAAGCCGATGTATTCAATTGTGGCTGTAAATACTTTAATTCAGCACGCGTCTGCCTTGATTCTCGCAGTACTTTCGTGATTCATTGTCATTTTTAGCTTGAACAAGATGTGCAAGTTGTTATGAGTTAAAAAATCCTGATGTATAATTGGCGTGTGAGGGAAGAGCCTTATAGAATAGCCAGCAGTCAGTGCATTGCGATGCGGAAGTCCACCGTCTTGCTGAATGAACATCTCACCATCAACTCATACTCAAGTCACTTATACTAACGTCATTATGAATGCGGCTGTGATCGAGTGTCATGCCGGAATGTCGGAAAGTGGCTCTTTCCGTTTTCACTTTGTAAGTAAAAAAGCGGTTGGTTTGGGGAGGACATAGGAGTCTTCAATTGGCTTTAATACGCTTTACACCCTGTCAACGGACTTGTTCTATTACCCAAGCATTTACTCATTCCATTAATCTAGTGGATGCAGGAATCGAACCACGTTGTAGGTGCTCTCAGCCCAGTCTGCATTTCATATGGGGTGGATGACGATGAGGATAATGACCCTGCCAGCTAACAATTCTAGTATTTCAGCTCATATTTATCCCTCCAATTATGTTAAAATAATTGAGTGAAGGAAGAGAGAGCAGTACATAATTTAGATAAGCAATATTAGTGTTTGCATTAACCTCTAATTGCGACAGCTCTGCCGAATGCACTTCGAGGTAGAAAAGGAAGGAGACCCGAATGAACCAGCACTTCTGCGATAGTAAATGCAGTTACTGATGAATTTTCTATGTTTATACGTACTCATTCATCTTCTGCTGATTCCAGGCCACGTTTGTCGATCCACCAGTTTCATTTCACATTTGCTAACTGTTGCTCTAGCGATATTGTTATTTATAAAATTCATGTCAAGAAGCCAGAGGTCCGAAAATCAAGGATTGTGTTAAATTTTTAGTCAAATTTGCGGTGACAACTGCATGTGGTATTTGCAAAACCTAGCCATTGCAACAAGAGGAATTGTGACGTCAAGAAAACAATGTCCCTTATCGTTATTTCCAAAACCAATAATGCAATCACTCTGTCACTTTGGGTACAAAAAAATGTAGAAAAGCCTGCCACACATCTGCGGAATACATGTACGATTTTGGCAGCAAGGCAGGCCATTGCTGTCTACTACCAACCTTTAACCAGAAATTTCCACCTAGTGGGCACCAGATTAATGAATATTAAAAACGAGTGTAGCTTTCTGTTTTCAACAGTGGGGAAAATAAAATGCAAAAGTGCTTACCAATGAACCACAGAAATTCGAACCCAAATTTGCTATAGTTTTTGTCCTCGTCAGGAATGACACTCAAAAATAACCACAACATACTGCGCTCAATGTTTTCTGGGTTATTCTTATTTGTGAAGAGTCATGAAAACTTTTAAATCTGCGAAGTCAGCGAATTTTATTGAGCCACTTCATGTCGACGTCAGAAACCAAAATCTCCTTTTTCTCCTTTTACAACTGCATATTCGCCTGTGGATGTTTGGCAGTAGCACAAAAACCTACTGGTCAAAAACACATTATTCTTAAATTCGAATAGAAGTAGCAACCATTTTTCTTATGTAAGCGTCTTCTTTTTGATAAACGAAATAACGTTGAATATCTGTTGCATTAAACGCTTTTTGTGTTATAGGAGAATAAAACGCATTACTCATTCGATCGTCTCCGTCCGATTTGCATGTCCAACTTTGTACTGCAGTTTGACGTACGCGAATTAAGCAGTGCTCGCTTTCACATCAGCAACAGTAGACCCAACACAGACGGCGCAACCCACTTTCTAGCAAATGGCAACTGCACTAACTCCGAGAGCATCCAGGCTCTGTTCGGGAATTTCGTTGATATGCACTACTACGTGAAGTATTAAAACATGCTCATGGCGCTTTGTCACGCCCTAGAGAATTGTGTTACGTACATTTTACTCTTGCAAAATCACTACAATGAAACTAGCAATCGATGTTACAAGTAATAGGTTCTACGATGCTTTTTATCATTCTTTTAGTGGCCACCACTTTTATGTGGAATATTTGCTTGAGTACTAACGAGTGCAGCTGTTTAAACGCACCCATTGTCGAATGATTGCATTTTGGTTCAACCGTAGATGTCTTACAAAGTTTAGTCAAACGGATCTAAAAAAAATAATATTGTTTCAATTAAACTTGAAATTTGTTGGTATCATTTTCGACAGAATTGCTGTGAATTTAAATGCAATATTAGTTGACCGTCTTTGATTATTATTACATAAATCAGTGTGTATTAGCAGTCAGCCATGACACATAATGTGGCAAAATTACACTTTTTCTGTCAGTTTTGTGGGTTCTGAAACACCAGAAAAACTGCTTTACAATTATCTTCTCTATGCTGCCATTACGAGCTAGTAAGAAGGTCTGGCGTCCTGGCAACTACTTTCCAAATTGCATAGAAATCAAGATAATGCTGAAGCCAAGGGTCACTGATGCCGCAACAGGACAATTTAAACAGAAATTGCTTGCCCACTCGCAATATTTACCGAGTTATTTGGCCTAGAAATAGATGACGTCGAAGAAATATATATACCCTAACGTTCAACAGTTATATTAAATTCGTCGTTGCCCAAATGTTGGTTCCGTCATGTTTTCTCCTTTTCCTACTTGTCAGCTATTACTGCAGAGTTGCTGCAATTAAAGGTTCGAGCAATTATCTATCATCGTGCGGGTTTGACTAGATATTATTTGCTTTGAACTCATAATAATATCTTTCGCTTCTATGGTACTGACAGTTAACCAACTTCTCGTTAAGTGTTGAATGATGTCTGTCCTTGTTTTGTGTCAATATCCTTCTACTTCATGTTCATCGCTTCCATCATTTAACGAGAACAACTAATACTGTAGACCTGTTCATCTTTTTCTTACGATGCAGTAACTTCTGACTTTGTGCCAGTTGGATGTAATAGTAATGTTTCCTTGCCCTCATTCAATCTGAAACTAAGCAAGTCTCTAGTAGGCAAAAGACTTTACCAAAACGCAAAAAAGAGAAAGTGGTCTAAATTTTTAAATCTGATATACGAGATCACGATACGGGCACATGTCCTAAAAAAATTTTATTCAGCATTAATTTACATCAACGTACATCTCTACGTTCTCGTGTTGCCAAATATTTGAGCCTCAGGAAATAACATGCACTTTTGAGGAAGCATTTTCTAGGCGCCAGCTAAGTCATTTGATAAAATTATAATGTCAATTTCTAAAGAAACTGTGCCGCTTTAAAATATTAAATGAAAAGCAGGTCTGTCTTTCTCCTGTTCTTAATCAAGCAGCTTGCCTACTTGAATGTAACTTCGAATTAAAAAAAAAATGCTGTGGTTGTGCGATTGACATTTCAATTTCGGTACTTTTAGAAACTGTAAAATTGGTGCCAAGCTGACTATTAAACTGTCAAAAGGAGGCGAAGTTACAAGCATTCAGTATTGAATAGGCTAGTTGCGCCAAAACACGCGTTAATACGTGGAGTGTGTGTGTGCACTAACACGATCTGGCTAATTAACGCATTTGGCGTTTGTATTTTTGGATGTTATCCATTTATGATTTTGACATGGTTGCGTAAATCCAAGCCAATGATAAGCCTATTTACCAAAAATGGCATTTTGGGGTCAGATCTTGCTGACAAAGCTATCCACTTTTTGTCTGCCGAAGTCACGTTGCTTAAAAATAGCAAATAACCATCTAAATGTTAAATGATTTGTACGTAAAAAAATCTTCATTTGTTTTTTTGTTGAATAAATACTATGCGATTTTGTAATGCAGCATGAAGTGATAGATAATTTGCACTCAGTCAGGCATACCAAGTTGAGGGTCATCGACAAATTGACGTTGCTACGAGTAACTAAGGCAGCGCAACGCTTGGTCAAATGATTTTTGACACTTACGTTTTAGGTTTTGTCGTTTTAAGGAAAAAAATCTGGTGGCTGTAGTTAGTGAGAAAAACACTAGCATATCCACAATAAATTCCCTTCAGCCGTCTCTTAATGCAGTTTATAAAAACCCAAAGAAATTTTACTGTTCTACATTGGCTTAGTTAGCGCACTATTACTCCAAATAGTTTTGAATCATCGTAACCAATGTCTTTGGAAATGCTACTTTATGTTAATCTCTCTTACTGACAAACAAAGGCGATTTCAAACAAGACTGATTGGTACCTATTAATGCACGTACATAGACAGTGTAATAGTACTTAAAATGGATATAACGCGTTGGTGGTTCCAAGATGGCTTAACTGAAATCACAAACATAGAGACAATGTGGGCGGAGTCATCACGTGCTTGCGTAAAGTTCTATTTCTCAGCGACTTTCAATGAAAACTTTAAGATATTAAAAAAACCACAGAGATAGAGTACTTTATACTGATTAGACAAAAAATTACGAATGTTTTTGAAGGCAAATCTACCAGATGCATATAAGAAATCGTCGAACTCTACGACGAGGTCCGATAACTTGACAGAGACTGCGGACGCACAAACAATTTTCAATCTAAATTGGCCAGTTGCGGCGTCAGTGACCCATTGACTTGAGCATTATATTGATTTCTGCGTAAGTGGGAAAGTAGGTGTCAAAACGCGAGACCTCCTTATTAACTCTTAATTGCAACAAAGGGAGAATAATTGTAACGCATTATTTCCGGTGGTTCGCACCCACAATGTCGACGAAAAAGGAGCAATTTTGCCACATTATGCATGATGGCTAACAGCTATCAGACAAGATGTGTGACCATCAACGACTCCTGTATTTTGACGCTTTATATGCACAACGTGATGATCACTACCAAAAAAATTTTAGTCTGACGAAACAAGTCTCAGGTTTTCCAGAACTTTCTGATTAAAACCCTGTAAGAAGGCTATGTTTGGACCCGAACGCAATCAGTCGAAAATGGATGAGTTTTAATAGCTGCATTTGTTAGGCCCTATAAAAATATTTCATTAAAAAGATGGTGTCCACCAGAAGGATGATAAAATGCATCGTAGAACCTTTAACTTGAAACAGTGACTGCTAGTTTCATTGTAATGAGCTTGCTAGAGTAAAATGTACTCAGCACAATTCGCTAAACTGTGGCATGCTAGAATAATGAAACAAAGGTGAAATTACTAAGTCCCTTCAGGCATCATCAAATTTCACTGCGGTATACTCAACACAGAGTGACATTGCAAAAAATCAAACTGGTGGTGTGCGTAAATTAGAGAATGTTAATTAGTCTTAAACACAACACAAGAACGGCTTTTTGACGTTAACCGAGGACGTCGAAACAACAGGCAAAGAAAACTTGCTAGATCACACCCACGATGCAACAAATAGGTTGATATTAATAAACAACAGTACAAAGAAAGGAAAACTAGTCTTCTGTGTTCGCAGCAAGCAACAGAACTTCACACATGGAAGGTGAAAATGAAGGGAACCAATTACTTTCATGCAAACAAACCAAGCAATCACTGCTGTACATTCAATGGCAGATCGATTGAAGAGTTAAAAGTAGGTAATGTGCTAGTAAGATGTGCATCCAGCTCTGTGTACAACGAGTAGTCCATTTAGCAATATTCACGCATTCATTCTAGGCGTGAAATTTTAACTTCACCAGGCACATCTACTGTGGACTTATCCTGACGATATTAACCTTACTTGTTTAATTTCACAACAAACTGCGACCTACATGGTATTACGTGGTCATTGTCTTCAGAAAGGCGCGTAGTTTTGCAATGTGAAGAGAAGCTTTCGATTAAAAGTTTAGATCGTGCGAGTTTTAGTCAGATCTTGCTCATTTTATTGGAATTGCCGTAATTGTGCACATTAAATCAAATTCTGATTATCGACTTTTTCACCAAATACCGATAACACAGTTATCCCGATTTGTAACCACGAGGACATATTGATTTCGTAATTAATACAAAATGAGCAAAGCCCACAGACTTAAACAGCAGCGGAACAACTGATAGAGGAAACGCAGTATGTTGTGTGCTTTAATACTTCCTTCAGCAGTGCATATCAACGAAATTCCCGAACAGAGCCTGGATGCTCTCGGAGTTGGTGTAGTTGCCATTTGCTAGAAAGTGGGTTACGCCGTCGGTGTAGGGTCTGCTGTTGCTGATGTAAAAGCGACCACTGCTTAATTCGCGTGAGTCAAACTGCAGAACGAAGTTGGACATGCGAATAGGAGTGATACGATCGAATGAGTAATGCGTTTTATTCTCCTAAAGCACAAAAATGGCCTAATGATGTGACTTAACACGCGCTCCGATGCAATGCCATTGTCTTCTTCTGATGCAAATTCTGTGCCTATTAAATTAAAAAAAATTAAGTTAAAATTAAATACCAAAAATTAGACGTTTACAAAAATAGATGAAAGTGACAGAAACCTGTTCTGACAGCGATTCTGCCAGAAGACCAGTTTAGTAGAAACAGCGGTAAGCACAAATGAACCAACATGTTGCATCGGTGAGCCTGAGTCAGCAGACTACCACTAGGGTATTTTAGTGAATGTAAATTGTATACATTTGCACCTCCACATCCCCTTTGTGCTAGGAAATGGTTGCAATTAATCCAAATCTTAGCGACTGAATATATGTCTGTCCGTAATGAGAGAGATTGGGTTCTCTTTCAAATACTTGTGGGTTCAGACTTCTGCAATGGGTTGAATTCTGGAAAGCTGACGGACACGATGGCATCTTATAGGTAGTTTTATTCTATCGCCTACTAAACAAGATGAAAATTCATAACTGTGTAAGAAGCTCATTTTTACTAACATTTGACAGAAAGGGTAGGATGAGGGCTAGTCAGAGTCGCATTTGCTCACATGCCTACTGACCTGCTTGTTGAATGTCCGATTGTCCAAGTTTCTAATTTTGCAAGGTTAACTTAACAGACGAAGTTGTTTTGGTGTATCAATTTAATGTGTTTGTTTTGATTTACATAAAACCCTTTTGTTCAAACCTGCTTTGACAAGCATCGATTAATTACTTGTGCCGCACATTCGGTAAACCCCTGCAGTTAGAAATTTCATGCTTTCTTGAACACGCATTATCACGTATGCATGTTACACGTATGCATGCTAAACCTCGTGAACGAGTTATTGCTGAAAATGCTGCCAAACAAATAGACGTCAGCAAACAAGCCATTGCAATGAGAAAACAAAGATGAGGTTAACGTGTGGATTTACAATTACAATATTTAACCAATCATTTTGTGATTTTGACAATATTACGATGACTAACGGGTGATTTATTTTGGTTTTGCAAAACTTAGGATACAACTTAAACAGTGGTTTGTAGCAGCAAACTCAAAACTCACATGGAAATTTACTGATTACGCATTGTGCTTGTCAATAAATGTGGTCTGCAATTAGCACAGCCTGGACTGAATACATATAATGCTGACAAGGGCTCTCATGATTTACAAATTACCTTGTGACCAAATGCTGTGTTCTGTGTATCTTCTCATTCTTCTCGTAATCCACGCATTTGGCAGAGTTCCTACAAATGCAGGTTAGTTGCTGTAAACATGCAATTCATGCACCCATGGGTGACAACTACTGTGAAAGTGCATATTTATGCATAATGTACCTTTACAAATGCTAATCCTGAGTGCATTCCAGAAAACATGATTGTGAGACGTGCAAAGAACAAAATACGGAGATGCTTGACACACCGACACTTTCAAACAAGTATTAGGTCCTTTCAAATTGTGGCAAAAACAATGGAAATTGGAAAAACAGACTGTTGTACAATTTATCAGGTCCATCCTCAAACGAATTGCAAAAATATTCATGCGAGTTTCGAAATAACCTGCTCCACCTTTTTCTCATAAACGCAGTCGACGTAAGTGTGCAATCACTTAAAATTGACCAGAAACGTCTAATTTACTTTTAAATTCGTTGGGTCTGCAGAGAGGTTGGCGTGACCGCAAGGAGAGCATGAGCATTCGAGCATTTGTTCGTATCTTGCAGACATCCCAACTGACGAAAAGTTTATATGGCCTCGGACCTATGCGCATTGCCAAATTCGTGCTGCACTTCGAAGCTGAAACCAATTCTACCGGCCACCTCGTCATTAGCAACAATGCACCTCACTCCGAGGAGACAGCATCTTTTCCGACAAGCACGGAATACAGGAACTCCAGTGATATCTTAAGTTCTAAATTACAGTGGTGAAAGGCCTGATTTAAAATAAAAGGTTTCCAGTGTAAAGAGCGTTGGATTTAATCAGGCAAAGGGATTGAAACATGACAAAAGCTCAAGCTAAAGAATTTCGTTTTGTTTTGCCTGTCCTTGTTAGATCGACAACAGCTGCATGAATGGAGACAGTAAAGTCGTACGACTAACCCTACTACTGTGAGTTTGAATTCTAACAAAATAGATGCTTATTAAAAAACACGAAATATATGTACATCGTGCTGGTGCCAAATTAATGTCACCCTTTTGTTAAACTAGTGTGCAATATGTCTTATAGTGTGAATTTCCTACTAAACATATCATTTCGATTTCAACACATATTGTGCTTGCAAGCTAATCTAAGCAATTGTTTGCAGCGTTGTTTATTTTACAGCACAGCAAGCGTGAAAAACACATTGACAGAAAGCATTCTGCGGCCGCAATATCCTCACTATGGGAAATACAGTGATCTATGCAATGCAAATAATTGCAACTCCCATTGTATGCAGAAAATACCAGATTTGTTGTGTTGATTCATTTGGGAAATAGGATGAAGAATGAGTCGTGCCATCAATTGTTAAGTGTATTACTTGATGCTTTTTCCACCAAATTTTACTACCAGTCATGGCAAAATTTTAACGTGAAGTTTAGTTACTTGGCAAAATCTGTTGTTCTGGTGTTCTGGTGGTGTTCTTTTGTGCGAGGCACCTTTATACACATTGTGAGTTTGCCTGGTGGTTATAGGAGTTGGAATGTGGCCATGACTTTTCTCATTCAGCTTATTGCAGCAAACACCTAATCAGCCAAAAGTAGCACAAACGACATGCCAAAATCAAGTCAGCTTTAGCTTAACGATGACAGCTCCAATTTAGCGTAGGTCACAGATTAACACCTTAAAGGCCAGGCTTTCGATTCACAAAATTGACTCTGAGATGCAGTACAATCCTCCCTAGACCCACGGGACCACATTCTCAAGAAAACCAACAAACTCGTGACAAATATTGGAGAGAGGCTCCCCTCTATCTGGTTTCTAGTGCTGGCGTAACCAGCGCTAGGGACTGAAGAGTTTGATGAGTTCCGAAACTACGTTGTAGGAAAACCCTTTTATACCGACAGTTGTGATATGCACATAGTCAGCAGCACAGCAAGATGATGTACTTCTCCTTGCAGTACCTTGTGCAAATAAATTGCACATCATGGTTCTTCGAACATGTGACTAAGTCACGTTGATTCGCATTTGCTAATCCAATCACTCCAGCCTTCGACACAGGATCCCCCCTTTCGCAGCATGTCGCCATCAGCGCATCTCGTCAACTCCCCCCTAATTAGCACGAGCATTTACCTTGTATTACCCTCACACCAAGGTCTTGATGTTAGTGCAGGTGCGACTCACACATCTAAGCTGTAAATATACACGCGCAAACACCTCACATGACACAACGACACCAACAACACTCATCGCATTTTCACCATATTTTGCACTTCCTATCTAAGCTGAAAATTGACGATTATTTAGCAGAGTACCAATAAGATGAAATATTCCTTTTGCCAAAATTCTTGCATGCATTTGCATGCACTATCGAACATTTCGGTATATTAAAAAACCACAGAAACTATGACCAGTGCAAATTTTATTGCTCGTCCATTTGACAACTAGTGCAATAATTTAAAGTAGACAAAATAACAAAACCAGAAGAGAACTATTATGTTGCAGTAAAATATAGGTTTGCATATATACTTAATCCGAAAGATTGCATCTCGATATTTAACTGCATGTCTATTCCACAATGACGGTATTACACTTTACAATTAACATCTACATGATTTTTCTCGTAAAGACAAACGTTTGAGCAGGTAAGTGACGTGTTTGTTGCGTGCCTCCAACAAAACATCCAAGCCAGTGGTTTATCATTTGATTGTTCAGTTGGTAAAACAAAGCTTTATATACCAATGCTTAAAAAGTGAGAAGGTGTCTTCAGATTTTGAAGTTAATTAATTACTTTCATGCTTGTGTATTTTAAATAATGAGAACATCACTATTGGAATTTAGCTAAGGAGGAAGAACTTTGATTTGACCTTTCCTCAAAAGTGTGACATTTCACTAATCATCGTTCACGCGTGGTAATGTCGTGAATTTAAAATGATCGGAGTTTGCATCATAATAATTTACCTTTGCAACAATTGATATATTCGGCGAAGTCCTAAGTCCTGAAGTTAGCGCAAACGCCACATATGACACAACGCCACCTCAAATTTCACAGTAAACCCATCTCATTGTTCACCATATTTTGCACCTCCCATTTAAGGTAGAAAATTGACGAATATTTAGCAGAGTACCACCCATATGAAAAATATATTTTGCTAAAATTCATGCATGTATTTGCAAAGACCATCGAACATTTGGGTTTATAAAGAAATCGGAGTAACTATGATCTGTGTAATTTAAACTGCAAGTCCATTTGGTGCAATGGTGTTTTTTTAGTCAGACTACTACTATACAAAATTTAAAGTAGACAACATGACAAATGCAGAACAGAGCTTCAAATGTTGCAATCGAATACAGGTTTACATCAATACTTAATTCGAAGGATTATATCACAATATTTGCCTGCATATTAAATACACAATGACAGAATTAAATTGTACAATCAACATCTACATAATTTCTCTCGTAAACACAAACACACGTTTGAGTAGGTGAGTGTGGCGTTTGTTGCGTGCCTCCTAGAGAACATGCACGCATGTAGTTTACCATTTGATTGATCAGTTGGTGAAACGACGCTTCATTCACCAATGTTAAAATAGTTGAACAGATGTCTACAGATATGAAATTTAATACACTATTTTCATGTTATTTTACGACAAGTGATGGGAACATCACATTTCAAATTTACCAAACGAGAAAAAGCTTTGATTTGCCCTTTCTTCAAAAGTGGGGCATTTCACTAATCATGTCGTGAATTTAAAATGATTGGAGTTGGCATCATAACAACTTAGCTTTGCAAAATTGAGATTCACATATTCGGCGAAGTTTAGTTTTACAATGTACAGATTGTGTTTTTTTAAAACTCGTCAGTTTACCTTAACTCGAATCTATTTCCTTCAAAACAGCAGTTCTCTAAAACATTAACTTCACTTCTTCGTGTCCGCTTCGTCAGCAGAGCGAAGAGCCAAATTATCTTAATTGATAATCACGAAAACCAATTTAATTGCAAGAAAAAGAATAATGAAAAATATGAAAAAAATAATTGTAGTTAGACAATAGATTTGATGCAGAAAACAGGCATTTTTAGGTATTGACGTAGTACAAAAAGGAAGGGGTGCATTACGTTTTAACAATTAGTGTTTCGAAGACTATGCTTAGCACCATAGATAAACGAAGTCATTGAAATCCATTAGAATGATCTTAGGGGTAGTGGAATTTTCATCTGCAGGAAAAATCATTGCGTTGTCAGTGAAGGCTGTGGCGTTGGTGATGTAGAAGCGACCATTTTGAGCTTTCTGTGCGTCAAACTGCAGAACGAAGTTCGTTATTTGAATCGGTTCAAGGATAGTGTATACCGAGTACGAAGTTGTGACCTGAAACACAAGTTAAAAGGCATCAAAAACACTGATGACAAACTGTTGGGAATCCAGGATTCCCCAAGATTTCTCATCGCTAATTTTGTCATTATTTGCATTAATTCTATGACATCTATTCCATTACGCTTTTATCAAGTCAAAGTCAACCTTGACTTGATTTAGTGTACACTTTTGACAACTCACTCTCACGTGGTTGACGCGATTAAACCTCTCTACACGACCTCTCGTCTCGTTCTTTATAAGCGTCGGAAGGTCGGTTCTAGTGTCGACAGGGGATTTGGAACAGTTAACAGAGTGATTTTTCTTTGTTATTAGCAAACGTAACATAAACAGGCTTACATTAATCAAACTTCCTTCATATTTGTGCATTAACTAATGCAAAAATGTGCGCACAAGTCTGCTGATGTAATGACATGTCGAAATGCACCTACCTCGAGGCAATCAGTGCGACTGAGTTCAATTCTATCAGTATTTAGCTCAACCGAATACAACTGTTCGTTTGGAGCAGAAGAGATGATCTTGCCTCGCCAATTCACATTGTTTCTCCCAACAACGTGGAACGTATGGAATAAAGGAACGCACAGTTGATTAGACAAACATAGCTGGATGGTATTTGTCAAACGTCGTATAATCCTAGCTGAGTCAACTTGAATTGTGCCTATTTTAAGTATAACAAATAACAGTAACCAATGTAAAACAATCTTTTTACGATCAATAAACTATTAAGCGATAGTGAACGTTTCACGAACCTGCAAGGCGGCGCCTCTGCCAACTGAGCCCTCTAAGATAGCGATGAGAAGACACAATGGAAATAACATTTCGGCACCGGAGAAAGATAAATTTGTTATGAATCATCTAGGTCAGCATGCGTATTTATAATTCATTTTCCTCCGATTCCAGACTACATTGGTTAGCCAGTCAGATTTATTTTACATTGGCTTTTGTCTGCTCCAATGATCCTTGACCTCAGCATAGCACCATTGTCTGCGTGAGTTGCAACCTTGTTGTCAAGATACCAGATGTCGGACAATCACTTGTACTCTCAAATTCCAAGGTTTGTTTTTTTGAAAATACTACATATAATCAGAAACGAAACAGTGCCATTACGAACTTGCCAATAGTACCACAGTAAAAAAAAACAGAACCTAATTTTACGGTTGTTAGATTTTCGATTATAAACTTGTTTCCTTTTGACATTTCATGGTTACAATGAAGTGTCGAAAAAAATCGTTATTTCTTTATGTTGGTAGTCGTATAAGAACAGCGCAAAAACGTAAGAACATTGATGCCTAAATTAGACCTCGTGATGCATTTTGCATTATTTAATGAAAGAATTTCTTGTCAAATTCTGCGATAGAATAGGTAGACAGTTTTGATCCCATTATCGGTGAAGTGTCGTGTTTGTTGCGTGCCATCGACAAAACATGCAATCTTGTGGTTTATCATTCGATTGATCAGTTGGTGAATCAACGCTTCATATACCAATATTAAAACAAATAAAAAAATGTATTTAGATTTTGAATACAATATGCGAATTTTATGTTATTTATTTGCAAATAATGGAACATCACTTTTACATTTAGCAAACAAGAAAATAACCTTGATTTCACGCTTTCAGTAAAAGTGGGGTAATTTGCTAATCATCGTCCATGCGTGGTAATGTCGTGAATTTAAAGTGTTTGGAGCATGTACCTTAATGGCGTAATTTTACATAAATTAGGACTTCAATGAGATTGGTTGATCATCGTCTTCAGAGTTTGTTGCAATAAGGCATAATGTAAAATACTCCTTTCTGAGTACCTGACAAAATTTGTGCTGCCTGCGTTTTATGTGAATTCAAGCACATTTTTCGCTAAGTCGAGTTAACAGTGGCATTCAAAGAATACTTTCAGCCACAGAAAAATGTCACTTAATTACTTGTGTGCGGAAACTGTTGAGAAAGAAGCTGTTTCGTCAACGTAGGGTGTGCTGTTCCTGATGATGATGCGACACGTAGAATTGCATTCACCGTCGAAGTGTATGACAACTTTATGCAATGCGGATCTGCCTTGTTGATTCTTACTGCTAAATTGCAGTGGTGAAAGACAGGCCTGATTTAAAATAAAATGTTACTAGTGTAAAGAGCGTCAGATTTAAAAACGATGACGTCATGTTTAAAAATGACGTGACATCTCCGTTGTAGGCTCTACTGTTAAAGACGACAAAACGGTCAATATTGAATTCAAGTGCCTCAAACAGTAAGACAAAGTTAGAAGTTCGAATTGGTTCTAAAGACAGAGGTGAGACACGCGTCTCATTTGCCTAAAAAATAAACTTGTAAACATCACGTAACTTTGAGGGTTTCAGTGTTAATGATTAATAAAATGATTTGGATGCATTCATCCTTGGGACAGGTTAAACCCAGCACCAAGCAAAGAGTAGAGTAGGGATGACATTGGAAGGCACTTGGCGTTGTACATTTGGTAAGACTCAGTTCAATGTCATCAGGGCGTAATTCGCACGAATAAGACTGGGTGTTTTGTGTGCAAGAAACGACCCAATTCACACTGTGGTTTCCGATGACATGGAATGACAAAAACAATGCAGACTTGTATTTATACATGGTCACCAAGTACGTGAAAAACGGATAATACAAGTGCTGGACAAAAAGGTACTTGTCAGTTGTTTTAGCAGTGCTCATAATTGAAGGTTTTGAGAAGATTCAACACAATCTCTGAATTTGGGTACTTTCTACTAGGTGGCACTCTTCGAATCGATTCGACAATGCAAATCGAAATGGCAAAATTGCCTCTTCATCGACTTAGCGGGAGACAAAAGAACAGTGATTCTAGTTTTACATTGTGCTTTTATGCTGGTGGCAACAGCGCAAGACAGCATCAAGTAGACAACCTACCATTGTATATTAGATTTTGTGGCGCATTTGCGTTGCGACGACTAATTTTAACGTGTAGCGGGAAGCGGTGCGGTTTTGGAAACCACACCAGAGCCGGCGATATACGCTGACAAGGCGTGAACTAAGAAAAAGAGTAGGAAAACGCAGATGGCGAGACGATCAACAAATTTACCAAAGCGGTATGGAGGTGTGTGCATAAGAGAGCATTTTAATTTACGTAGGATCGGCTAAACACCGATATCTGAACAAACACAGTCACGCAAAACGCATTCACGTAAATCATTTTAATCATGTTTGCTCACGCTTGTTACTAGCGTTATCTCACGATTGCTGTGTTTGCTTGCTGCTTGCTACACTCTCTTGAATTTAACATCTCTTGCTTACTAACGTGAACTTGGCGATATCTTCAACTATATTCAGTGCACGTGGTGCTACATTCGAGTAAGAATGGAATGGGTTCGAATTAGATTAAATTTGACCAGAAACCTTAATCGAGATCAGCAGACTGGTTTAAAGGTAAACGAGTAGTGCGTCTCTTGAAACCATACCCCTAAGACAGAGTCTCACTGTGTGAGTTGGTATAAGTGAACGACGTATAAGGGCGCAGACATATTGGGTCATGCTGGCCTCAGCTAATGCTTTGTCTCTTTGCGTTCCAGTGGCATGAGAGGAAGGTAAGCAGCCAACCAGAGGCAGACACAAATGAGGAGCAGTATATAATGAGCGGCGTAGCCACCTTGGTGGATTCGGGTGACGGCGCCTTACATGTGTCCCTCGCCTGTGATTGGTCAATAAAGCCTGTTCTGCTGAACCAGTGTTTTTCTTACTAAGGCTCTGGTATTCTACATAAGAGCCTTTCGTTGTTTAACCTAGTGTCAAGATATAGAACCTGCCACTAAGTATACACCTGTGAATGGAAAATGGTCTTTTTGCATGGCAATACACAATCAGGTCTTAAACTAGTCACGCTGCCAGCGATCACTCATGGTCTCATAGAATTATAATTTGCCTGCCCATTTTGCGGGTGCAGGAAAAACCAGGACAAATGTTTGACCACCATCTGGTGGTTGCTGCAGAAGCGAGTTTGTAAAACTTCCCTGGTTTTGTTATAACTGAGTTTGGCTTCTTGGGAACGACTTTCCAACTTACCCAGACATCACTGTAATCCTGAGATAAAGGACCAATGAAGCCACAGCAGGTCAGTGTTAAATGAACTAATGTGCACACACAATGTATTCCCTAACTTGTGTAACTCAGAATACGTAGAGGTAGACAAGGTATATATATATTTCAACCGTAGCAAATTCCACTCCACATAGCTAATCCCACACAGTGTGTGTGCAGTCACGTTTAACGTACATGTGCTATCCGCCGCTCGAGGAATACTTGACGTCACCTTTTCCCGCTGATCTCCGAACGCTATTCCTCTTTCTTGCAACTGCAAGGTCAAAGTACCAAGTCGCATTTTGCCTTACAAACCAGAAATCGTGGAGCGTTTTCGCGGGGTTCATCAGTACACTAAGCCCTGGCATACTGCCTAGCTCTTGCTACATCGGAAAATAAAATTCCTGATTTTTAGCCTATTTTTCGTCACACTCAAGCATTGGTTTTGCCGTAACGTGGAATGCTAGTCAATCTTGTTTTTCGAAACACGTAGTTTTGCTTTCTTTGCAATGAGAAACGAGAGCATGTAATTGTATGCGGGAGTTGAATATGGGTTTCCGACAGGCAGATCGCATTAGAACGAGATCTCGGTCGAGGCATTCGTGCATTGCTTCAGCACAGACCAAATAGCCGAGCAACATGATCCACGTTTGCTTGAATGGGCAACGCCGTGGACACGGGCAATGTGACACAGTTTGATCACCTATACAGTGAGAAATACCTGTCAGCAGGGACGAAGTGTTTAAGAGGTTCTGTTTTATTCAAAATTCAAAAAAATGTGTACCAACATAAATCGGTGGCACTAAGCGATGAACACGCAGACCTCGTTACTCTGTAGGTGTATAAAGGCAGTAAAAACGACCTGATAAATGGACTGCGCGTTCCACTGAGAGTTGAAAGAGAGGCTACGTAGGAAGGGAAGCTTGCTTTCGGAAACTTCTGCTTATTGTGAATCCTTGGGTGTGAACCTACAGTAAGCCCGAATATTGATGACAGCTACTGCAAAAGTACTTCCTTGGTGATAAAAGACAATGGACACCTCGAGGGCAGGATTTTGCCAAATTCCGCAAGTTTATCTTTAAACATGCCATCTACATGCTTGTTCGATTAGCTTGTCACCAATGCCAATCTCGTTCTTGCAGGCTCAGGTGTTGTAAATGCATCAGCACTTACGTGTAACCAGAACCTCCTGATCTGTAGAACTGCATCAATTGCTCTTTCGACTTGGTATCTGCCGCCTCTCGCCATATAATGTGCACATTTTACCAATATCATCATTTCTAGACGCATGACTTGTGACTTTAATGCCTTCACATTAGCATCAGAGATCGACTGATCGCGAGACCTGTTATTCGCAAAGGGGCGTAAATTTTACCACAATTTTGTACTCGTTGCAGCTATATTTTAGTAGTCTTTTCTAGTTTTCATGAGTGAACCTCATACCAGAATCTATTGGGTTCTTAAAATGAGTTTAGCTTTATCGTATATTATGTCAGAAGCAAGATACAGGTCAAGTAATATCTTTACCACCACGTAATCCAAACTAAGTACTTACATTAGAATAGACTGTTTATAAGAACACAGCCGCCTCAAATGGAGTATTAGAAGGTTATTTAAACAAAACCAATAGGACGCAGCCGATTAAGATGTACTTCTAGCGAGAGCTGGAACTTGCGATATTCTTCATAACAAATAATTTGTTTTTAGGTATATGAAGTAGGTTGAATTTTCCTCAATGCTGATGTTCCTAATTTCAACAGCAAACCAGTAGCCAACACAGTTGCAAGTGTGCGTTTTGGATTGTGTCTGATGGCGTGGCATATGGTACCACTAGGACTTCATTTACTCTAATTAAGAACCAACTTGAAGTCCTCACTTCATTAAGAATTTGATTCATTTGGCCTATTTGCCCATGGTGTCTGTGGACAGGACCTTTGTAATTAGCAATATCAGTGCCGTCGTTTCTTCCTTCTTTTTACCCAACAGTAGCCTAGTAAAACTGCGCAATCGGCTCATCTATAAAATAAATCCGAATGAACCATGGTTCCGTAATGCAAACTCACTAATGGTCGTCAATTTCACGACGACAAATTGATGGCTCAAATCTTGGAAACATTAATGTGGCTTGGTAAACCCGGAAGCACGTTGTATCACAGTATATCAGTTTACGAATTGACAGTAAACGGTATCCAACCCCGCTAGCTTAAATTTACGTATCATTAATTCCCTCGATTCGGTGCCACCTCACACTAATCAGCTTGTGAATGCCGTAATTACTCCCCTTGTCGTTTTGTTTACCTGAAGGCACAAATTGAACATTCAACACAAGCCCGAGTTAGGCTCTCAAAATTAACACTGCGTTTGCTTGTGTTGTCATTACTTACATCCGCATCACTTTCACCTCACTTGAATCCACTCAGTGATTATTTACCACACATAATGTCTGTCCATTATTTCCTGGACAATTTGCGGCGACCAAACATGATTAAGCACGTCAGTCAGAATAGTACAATTTAAAATGCCTTTTTGATTTATTGAATGTCCAATAGTAGACTAAATGACTACTAACCATTTCGTGCGTGTCACCTTCGACTTTGCATGATTTTAATACTAGGCAAAAAAATACACTAGACCCAAATGCACGTCATATTTCATGTGCTTTCTTGTGAGCCATGCTTCGTGTGACTACACTGCGCTGATAACCTCAAGGATAAAGAAGACCAAAAAGGACGAGATTCAACCGGGTACAACCGTTTACTAGACAGCTCGGCGAAGTTGTGAGTGCGCGAGGAAAAGGGGACGAGTGTGAGAGGCTGCAACGCCCTGGCTATTGGACGTGAAACAACTAAAAATCACTACATTCTCTTGAGGGCCAAATAATGCACAATTTCAAGATTACAACGAGATAGGTTGTTCACAGACATAAAACAAACAATTTGACTGCAGCTACACTTGCGATGGCACTGGAAATGAATTGGCAGAAAATGAGTTGCGAGGTAGTGGTGTGTGCGTCCTACACGACAGAGCACTTCCCCATCCCAGTACTCTGTCTGGTGGCTAGTCTAACTAAAGCTTCACATGCACACACACACACATGCAACACATCATTGTTTTTTTTTAAATAACCATTTTGTTTACCACATCTAGGGCTTCTAATTTGCCAGTTTACCTCAAAGATATAAAATCCTTTTGCTAAAGTCAACATTTACCGACACTATTGAACCCGTCAGCCTATATCTAAGATAGCCTGAGCAGGCCAATATCGTCTGACAAGTTTTACAATCACGCGAAAGAGCAGAACCGGATAAGATTGGAACATTAGATATGGTGGTAAAATATTTTCAGCAGGTAACAGGGCAAGGTATAATTTCATGTTATTTTTAAAATATGTCCATTTCTATTTAACAAGATTGTATTTCATAGTCTGCATCTCCAGCAGTATTTTTCTAGCGGATACTAATTTCAAAGCACGTAAGTATAAACAACGCAAGAATTAGCCAATTAATTTGTTACTTTAGTTGTACACCTAGTCAAAAACATGGCAACTTGGGGTTTTCTGATTCAGAGGAACAGTTGGTTAAACAAAGCTTATTCACAAATGCCAAAATATTAAAAGATGTCCTTTTTTTCCAGGACTCCGCCTCCAAAAACATAAATTACATTATTCTGGATTCAAAAATGACATGATTCACACTTTCGCATAATTTATTAAACGAGAAAAGCACTTGAGTTTGCCCTAATTGTAAAATTGTAAATATTACACATATATTTTCTTGTCAAATTTGATGTTGTGAATTCAAAAATGGTAGTGAATATATCTTGATGGTTTTGCTTGGCCACAAATTAGCACTAATATCCAGGTATGTGGTAATCATCATTGAAGCTGCACACGGAGCAATTTTTACAAAAAGAAACATGAAATTGCAGTACAGCAAACCGATTTCATTAATCCGAAGCATCAGTACTGGAACACAGTGACTCGACTTCTATGCGTCCATTACATCAAGAAACACAGCAAGCACAATCATTCGAAGCGGTAATCAGACGAACGAACTTATTTGCGATTTGAAAAACATCAAAACCAAATCAAAATGTGCAACAACAATTCATTAGACGCAAGCTATAATCAAATATTCGCATGGTGCAGAAATCACGATTTTACGAAGCGAAATAACAGGATCCTGAAGGGTGCTTTTGTTATTTCGGAGAGTGTTTTAAAGCCATCGCTTAGCAGTACAGATTAATGAAATTCTTGAAAGCCATCAGAATGTCGTCGGAGCTCGTGAATTTTTCATGTGCTGGAATATGCATTCCGCCGTCAGCAAAGGCTCTGCAGCCGGTGATGGACAAGCCACCATCGCGAAGTTCGCGTACGTTGCACTGCAAAACGAAGTTGGCAATGCTAATTGGTCCGAGGCGTGTGAATTTGTAGTATGTGCCATTGGTCTGAAATATAAATAAGTGTAATATGTTACACTAATTGAGCGTTCTTTTGGCCTTATGTGCTATGACTACAAATCGACCAAATTAGTGTATTTCCATTCATTCGCGAACCATGAGTAAAACGGAAATGTGTGCAAAAATCTGCCGTGAGGTTATGTGAAACCGAAATGCACATACCCCAAGGCATTCAGTGAGACTCAGCTCAATGCTGTCAGCGCTTAATTCGAATGAGCTCAAGTGGCCGTTTCGTGCCGAAGAGATGGCCCTGCCTTGCCAGTTCACATTATTCCTTCCAACAACCTTGAACGTATAGAGTAATGGAAGGCAAAGTTGACTGGACAAACACTGATTGATTCTGTTTGTCACGCGTCTTATAACCCCTGCTGAGTCCTCATCAGGTCCATTGTCTGGGTCTATTTCAAACATAGAGATCAGCGTCATCCAAAGAACAATACTGCTTAATCATTGAAGCATTGGTAAAACTTGCACGAACCTGCACTTACGGCGAATATGTCGAATGAACAAAGCAGAGGAATAATGCAAAAACACGAATGAAACAACATTTCTGCAAAGGTGAATTCCAAAGAGAGATTAACCGTTTGGGCCCGTATGTGTATTTATTTATTCGCCAATTTTAAGCCACATCGGTTGCCCAATCAAATTTAGTTTACATTCGCTAACTACTGCTCCAGCGACGCTTGACCTCGGCATTACACCATGGTTTGCATGAGTTGGAATGTTAATGTCCGAAGACTAGGTGTCGGAAAATTAATTGCTGTGTCTAATAACAAGTATATTTTTTATCTTTGCATTTGTGCGAACAGAACCGTGACTTTAGCGCAATGTGCAAGTCCTGTGTGGATCAAACCGAGCTGGTGACGTTCTGACCATATCAGACGTCTGCAGACTTTGAAACAATTCTACCCATATAAAAAGAGGTTTTTCTTTGTCTTGCCTTCACACTTGACAGTAGATTTAAGCACCAATAATCGACACAGTATTTGTCTGCATTTCTTATTATAGTTTCATATTTTGGGTACCTAATTTACGATAACTGTTGGAATTTTCTACAGCCTACTTGGTTCATTAATTTAGTGGAATTAGCAGTCATTTTATCTTAATAATACAAGGTCAAAATACATAATAAAAGCGATTGCGGTTCTCTTAACCATGCAACAAGTCACAACTTGACTATAGCTTTTATACTGTTCGCGTCAAGCCATCGTGACAGTGTGAACGACTGGAATGTCCAATACGGAATTACGCAAAACACATCTGCTATACAAAAACCAAAGCAAATCAATTAAATTTGATAAAAAATAATGAATATTACAGGGCTAATTTAACAATGACTAATCGCCTTAGCAGCTTTCGTCATCGAATGTTTTGATGGGGTCTATAACACTCTGTGGGTTGATTTATTTTCAGCTAATTGGAAGAGACATCACGCCGTCAGTGTAGATTTTGCTGTCACATCTTCGAACGAGAATCAATTAGCTAATCGGCTCCAATTGTGTAACTAAGATATGTGTCTGTTTAGTCTGCAAATAAATTGCAATACTTTATAGACCAAGTACGTGGTGTTTTAGATTGGCGGTTTAAATGCTGCACCTCATTTAAGGTTTCCAGACAAAAAGGCTTTTTTCTAAGCAAGTAAATGCGGAATATTGAGACAGAAATACATTCACACTAAGGCGTTCGCTAAGACTCAGTTCTGTGTGCGTATGTTGTCAGACAGACAACAACTAATATGAAGTTATCGTGTCATTCGTCGTTGTTAAATAGGCTCTGTAGTATTCATTGTTTTTTTTCTGATTTAGTTAATTTGTTGCGTTTTTTGGATAGCAGATGTGTTTTGCGCAATACCTTATTGAGCATTCTCAGTCGTGAATGCCGTAAATGTGCTGTCCATTCAGCAGGGTATTTGCTTCTTAGCAGCATAGAACTCAGGCTAAACATTTTGAATCATGTACGGCTTGCGATGGGTGAGAGAAGCACGGTATTTCTACAAGTAAGGTGCTTCTGATCCACGGCAAGCACAACAGGCAAATCATACCCTTACGCCCTTGCGAACCTTTACTGAATCAAAGTGCTCCGTTAATTGGGCAGCAGCAGCATAGAACTCGAGCTAAATGGTTTCAATTTCATGCGGTTTGCATTGAATGAATGTAACTTGGTTGCCACATAATTCATTCCTCATATTAGCATGCTGGTGTGTCTGAATCACCTCTGATTCGCCATTCGTCGATATGAGCCTAACCCAGTCTGCGAAGGATGGAAATTCGCAAAGCTGCTAATATGCTTCATTTGCTTGAATCCAGCAGGTGCTAATTAGCAAGGGCGTGGTGTCAGGGAATGGTCAACTGTGCTTTTGAATGTGCATTTTACATCGGTGCAATCACGATAGGGAACTCGACTGGGCATACTTGATCTCTCGCACTCGCACACAGATTGAAGACAAGCATGCAGGCAGGCAGCACGTACCAACTTTTTTCAGGCAGCTTGACGAATCTCGAGCCAAACTATACTTTGAAGGTTGTGATGAGTAATGTCTTTTGGAAGCTTCATTCGTCTGCGTTCCAAATTTTACTCTTGATCATCAGCGCACAAACCGAGTCGGACAAGCGCTCACTAAAAACGCAGCTCTCAAACCAAAACAACTGTTGTGTTAAATATATGAGTTCATTTTTTAAGGCCATGTGAAGGAAAACATCAGTCAGTTGCGCCATCAACCAGTAGCAATCATTATTTATTCATAGATGCATCAGTGAACATACAAAATACCATAGAGTGTGTGTGCATGTGTTTAAAACTGTCGGGATTAAACCGACCATTTGACCGTTTGTGCATGCAGTTTGGTTGCAGTGTGTAGCTTACGCAACTTAACCTAGAACCTTCTATAAACACACACATTTCAAGGCTGTTACTCATTAAATACCCGCACACTGACACACCTGTGAATTAACCTTCATTGCTCAAAATCTTCCATCTGTGCAGATTATGTAGACGACAGCACCGCAATTTAACTAACAACAAGTAACTCAATGCTAATTCGTTAAGCACCCCTTGGTGTAGTTGATACAAATGACTTATTAGGACATTCGAAAATAGGATCAGTCAGACGCAACAATTGTAACAAACGTAAGCACAACTATTCACCAACATACAATACATATTTCCCGTTTTTTCTCAGAGAAATGAACATCATCAGCATTCATCTGCATGAAGGCAGCTGCGTTCGACTAAATGTGGACTTGCACATAAACAACATGCATTGCATGGTTTTGAGGCAACGTTTTGGCTGTCCCTGACGATGCCTGCAGGAATGTTTTCAGTTATTGTACAGTTTTAGCGTCTATGAGGTTGCCAGGTGAAAACCAATATTCCCTACATTATAAACATTCATTTGGAATTAAGTTTTCTTATTTGACAGAGTTATTGCATCGTTTTGGCGTCTTTGAGGTTATCAGGTGAACAACAATGTTCCCTGCATTACAAACATTAATTTAGAAATTAGTTCATTGAATGGACAGTGCGATTCATTGATCAACGTCCAAAGCCACTCACTGGAATTCGTGCATTGCAAACCTGTTGGAAAGGCCACAGTCTCTTTGAAGTGAGGTGAATTGCTGTCGATGACGTGTTGGCCAAGTAGAATAAGTTTTCAAAGTTGAAGAGCTTTAGAAACCTCAAAGTCCGACCGGACGCAGTTTCGAGTGACTGCAGTACATACGGGGAATTAGACATCAACCTACACTAAGTCACATTAAAATGTACAGTCACAGATCAAATTAGGCTTAGTAATTTTGATCCATAATAAAAATCTTAAGTAATTTTTGAATGTAAGTAGCTTGTAATTCGGGATCACCTTATCGTGGCGATTAACTTACGACGATTTGGTGTCTGCAAAAAAATGAGATTGGGGTTGTTATTTTGCAACTTGCACAAAGATCGGTTTGAAAAAAAACCTGTGGAATCAGGTACAATCCGAGCTTTTCAATTTCCATTGGAATTAAGTTTTTTTATTTGACAGAGCGAGTCAGCAGTGAGGACCAAGATCTAAAACCACTTAAAGATGTCACTCTTGCTGCCGTCAGCTCTATCCAGAGTTTGAAACCTGCAGCTTCTTAAGCCTAGTGGCGCCATGTCACATGTCCTAGCACTTATAGGAAGAGAGCAAATATCAGGTAAAAGCAGTTTTCAATGAGAATCGAGTAAGAAGTAACTGGTGCATTTCATTGGGTTTAAGAAAATTCTAATATTGGAAAAGGCCCTCTAACCTCTGTTAGAGGACATGACCAATTAATCAACGAGTCACTACACTTTTGCCAGAATTTTGAAAACAATGTCTAGGTGCCACAAAAATGCATAAAACAAAAAAATTTAGAAAAATATGATTGGTCAGAGCTGCTACAAGTAATGTTTTGCTATCGAATCAAAATACCTGAATACATTAAAATATTTTCCAAAACGTCCTGGCAAGAATTACAAAATGAGTTTGAGTAATGGCAACAAAATGAATGGAACTGGGTGACGTTTGTGGACTAATCGGCTTGAATTGTGGACCTTGGACTTAGTGAAACAATTGAGTATTTTGTCAAAGGCGATCCAGCTAACTCAGACGCTGGTCAGGGATCACTGCGGCAGATAGGAAACACCAGAGAATCAAGTCTCAATGAGCGCAGCTAGTGTCAACGTTTAATGAACTATAATGATTTCCTGACCAATAACCGTTAACAGCAATAGACCTGATTCCTGAAGTGTTCTATTTGTATCGCCGACGAACCAGACTCATGGCCCCTATCAGGTTCGAGGCAGGTTCGTTAGCCTCAACAGCAGGTCTGACAAAGACGACGTTTTCATGTCGTTTCAAATTAGTAAGAAATAAAATAATCTCTGAGATGGTTTTGAATCCCCTCAAAGCTGACATTGATGAATGCTTATTAAACTACTCGTATGGACAAAGTATTGCCGAAGTATAAGTCCGCACTGTTCAAATTTATCACCGATAGCTGAAATAAACCATTTTTGGGTTAGGTACTTTACTTGATAGTTGAATGGTAAGCTGGTGCGTTCCTGCAATTGTCTCTCCTGTACTTACTTGTATATTACAAATACAGAATGGAACTCAATTCTCCTTGTTACTGGTCTATTGGTTGTGACGTTTTAGGAATTTCAAAGGTGAATGTGTTTTGTGCCTCACAGCTTCAAGTAGCGCATCTTTAATTGGCCCATAGGCATTTGATGGAGCAGATTTCACGTATGTCATGGCTTCTGTTGATCCCTTGACTTCGTCAACACCTACAAGCGCTTTAGTTAGCCTTTTCTGTGAGCTGTCTCTTGTCATATCTGACGAGCTGACGGCCTGACTGACTAATCACATAAAACCACGAGAAAGACGGCGACCTCTTCCAGACGACAACTTAGACCAATAATGACGTTGTATAAAGGCAATGATCTCAGATTATAGCCATTGGAACTAGTAATTTCCCAATTGTGGTCAGCTAAATCCTGGTCATAAGTAACAGTCATTTGTGCAAACACCATCCAAATTTCTCTTCTCTTCTGCACTACTCAAATCCCCGTACTACTGATGGTTTGGTTAGTGGCATTATGCCTTGGCTCATCCCTGTCAAGAAGATTTCTTCATGGTATTTTACAGCAGCATTTGTAACCTAGGCATTTTCTTATTGGATGGCACTCTTTCAAACATGGCCAATGATCACAGCATCGGATACGTTAGAAGAGAGATGGCAAACGCCTGCTTTTAAATGTTTAAAAAAATCGTGAATATCAGCCGTGCATTCCATGCTTCCTCAAACACTGTTCACTCGTAAGCCACTTTTAACAAATTACTAGTTGTAGTAGGATGATCTTAGCTCTACCTTACAGCCCTCTAGTCAACAGCCCAAGACAACTCGAGTAGGGTGGAGAAGAGGCGAGAGCGGACACGACTGGTTTATTGGTGTCAAAACAACCAAGTGGCTTTGTGGGCGTATGAGTACGCGCGCGTAACAGTAAAATGCTGACAAAGGCCAATAACAAAAGTGGTGAGTCATTGGTCCGCTTGGGCCCTCATGCACGCACACTCACGCGGGGTGGCTGTCAGTCCATTACAAATATTCCCCACCGAGAGTGTTAACTTTGAAACAGTAAACACTCGACAATAAGTGAACTGAATCAGCAAAGCCGACAACGGGTAACAGGGGCAGGTCGGATCTCTTCCTGGGTTGACTTGGCTAGCGGAAACGGGAAGTGATGCGCTGTCGTTGTTGAGGCTGTCTAGATGA
>UXSR01000437.1:0-34106 GCA_900604375.1 Mesocestoides corti
TATTTTCGCGGGAACGCAGGGTAACGCATTGGGCCGAGATAATCGCATTGGCCCCGGCATGGTTCAAGACAACATGCCGGAGCCCTCAACACCTCCATCGAGGTGGTGTGGGCTTGAAGAAGGTCCGATAGTGCTTACAGTAAAAACCCTGACGTCTCAGACAACTTTACACTTTGTGCTACATCCAGACACCTTTAACTCTACTTCGACTGAAATGGCATTGCAGGAGGAAATTTTCATCGCCGAATTAGGCATCCTAGATACTCCTTGTTTAAATCAGTATCCTCCAGTGTCGACCCATCCAGAACAGCCTATTTATCGCTTCCCACTGAATTTGTTTTGATGGTAGCAGTGGCAGAGAATGAGGCACGATTGTTTTTGAAAAAAAACTATTCATTACAATAATTGCGGTTGTGAAACCGAACCAATGTCTCATTCTGACACTCTACTTCCATACGATTCCTGTTCGAGAACAAAAAAGTAATCATCGATACATAAACTTTGTGTTCTGGACCCCAGGCATCTTCTGACATTCCGATTTAAAGCCAAAAGTTCTTGATTCACAAAAGATACTCCCAATTTCTCATCAATTTAGCCCTCATGTCCTGTTTCGTAATTACTTAAATACAATCTACTTTGTGGGATTGTCGGTACAAGAAGCCACGAAGAAGACCTTCGGTAGAAGTCGCAGACATAATCACATTGCTTGTATGAGAATACGTTCTATTCATGGAAGGTCTCTTACTCTAAATGGTAAAGGGACTCCTGTCTTGACGAGGCACTAAAATTGAGCGTTAAGCCGGCATTTACGCGGCGTGAGTTACCTAAGTTTTAACAGCTAGAATTGTTTTAAATTGTGCTACCTTGGTGCAGTGAGGTGAAACCGAACAGAAAGAGGACACTTTGGGGACCTTGACAAAAAACCACGAAGCCGCCATTAAAGGGGAGCGGTTGACTGAAGAGATGAAAACAGCAGCGTAGTGACGACCCGCGTTTTGGATCGGTGACGACCTTTAAGCAAAATTTACCAACCAATGGCAGCTGAGGTGGCAAGTGACATTGATTTTGCATGCACACACACACACACACCCCGACTTGCAACTGGTGTTTGTTTGCGACGATGGTGCGGCGAGAGGTCGCCAGAATGAGTCACTTGAAGTGGGTAGTCTGCTTCGCCTTCTTTTTTTACTTCAACATTTTATTTTAAAAGCAGCTACAAGAACCGAATAGCGGGTGCGGCTGGTGACCCAAATGACTCCTGGCTTTCGTGAAGGAGGGACTGACAACACCTTAGTGACTGAAGAAGGAAGAAGCGGGCAGTATGCAATTTTCTAATGTGCTTAAAATTAAGAACCACCTTCAAGTAGGTCAACAAAAGTGCGCCAACATCGAAAGTCTCTTCATAAGTCGTGTCCTCCTGCGTTTGTTTTACGCAGTTACCGTGAACTTCAAAGCTAAATTAGGTGTGATGCGCAATTGGACTACTAAATTTCTCACTCACTTCAGTTGCACATTGATGACAGATTGGAGTTTTATTATTACCCAGTATACAACTGCCAAATTAAATATGCTGATTGGGTTCGTTCTTCATTTTACAAAGTACAGTGAATAGTAGATGGCGGTTAGGGATGAGGGACGTCATGAAAAATAGCAAAAAAGGGGTTTTCTTGTCCACAAACACGATAGTTTTTTCTCATTTCTCGGAATTGAGCCCAATCGTTCACAAAATTTCCAAGTTTATTCAGACCTCGAATTGTATTTAATTTTGAAAATGCTAAACCCGATGACTTAAACCTTCAAAATGACATATTCAGAGTTGATGTATTAAACACAAGGGCTCTTGAACTCAACAAAGCTTGCTAGGACAACACCAAACGCGTTTAGACAGTTCAGTTAGTCTGCAGGGATGGCAATGAAAGTTAAATTTAAATTTTACTGAGAAGATTTGTTTGCATGTGGATATAGACGTGTCCTCGGTCTCTGTTTGGAAGTGTGTCAGCCTGTCTGTGCCTATAGCAAACCAATCCGAAGTGTCGAATGAAAAACTGAGGTTCAAATCTCAGATGCGTCAAAATTAGTAGAGTTCAAATTTGACACCCAACAACCAGACACATAAACATTGTTGACACATAGTTAAACTGGAAAGTCGGCACTTTTAGCTACTCAAACTGGCGACACCATCGACATCAATGCGCCTCGAAAATCTTTTTCAAGCAGAATGAAACTAAGTCAAATGGATTTTTCGTACATATCTAAAAATGTACTAGAATAATATGTCTGCATGCATTACCGATACAATTTTCAGTCTTGTGGGGTAATTGATAGGTTTAACTCTAGCAAGATTTCAGAGACTTCAATAAGGCCCCGATTTTGTCCAGTTTCGTCTCCGTGAAAAACAAATATCAAAATTCTAAACAGTATGTGGCCTGGGGGTAAGCGTGTGGTAGCTGCTGTGTAGGCTACCATTCCAGACTATTTCCGTAAATCCGATTATAATGTTCAATGTGGTTATAAGTGAGCAACACAAGGCGTTGCCAACAATCAACGTCAGCACCAACGGCTCCCTTCGAATCTAATTGGATGGAAAGTACCAATGTGGTGCTCAGTGTCCAATAAGAGGCCAAACCGATTATTGGGAGGCCTTGAAGTGTTGCGTGTGGAGAAGAGGTGACGGTTTAATTGTGGCAGCACCCTTGCAAGCGAAGAAAGTTAGTTCACGATATACTGTACCCCAAACAAAATAAACTGCATTAGTGTGGGAGTACCACGAACTAACTGATTGCCGTCTTAAAAAGAATTGCCGATACTTCAACAACACTAACACATGCCTTTCACCAAAGGAATGCCAAAAATTTACCTTGGCCGACTGCAAATTCTCACGAGTGAAGAACCGAACCAAGAATCTGGAATTCGCCGCATGTCGTGAGCCCCATTCCATCGACTGGAAGTGTAGCGGTTGACGGATTTGATAACTACTCTCAGAAAATGTTCTTTATTCCCATTGGATGTTACTTGATACGCCACAATTACAGACTGCTATTAGATCAGGCATAAATTTCCACAATAAAATAGCAGTGAAGCCACTTTTAAAACTCTTTCTGAATTCAGAAGGTGAGGCAAACAGATGGAATAGTTGTAGCAACCGAAACAGCAAAGGCTTACCACAAAGTTTTCTCTGTTCGTAGAGACTGCGGGGATCGTGACGACAAAAGGCGGGGTTAGCCGGGTAGAGCGTCATGTCAGGACGACCGTGGTTAAGACTGACTTGGGTCACAATCCTAGGGCTATCTTCGCAAGTCATTCCGCACATCTCCAGTGTGTACGACTGCGGCCACAGAAGACGCTTCGGCTGAGGCTCGGCTAACGAGTAGTACACTGACTGGGGTAGTCCTAACGTGAAATTTAAAATAGGTGAAAATTATTGTGAAAACCCGAACAGGCCGGGCCTTCTCATGTGAACGCTGCAGATAAGACGTGGCTGTGATAATTTACAAGGCCACCTGTAAACCTAACGGCACTCAAAAAACCTCTGATTTTATTTGAAAATATCACACAAACTAGGGATAAATTCACGACAGTAAGTGCCCGCACCCAAATGACTAGATTTGATAATGCGAAGCATGTATCGGTGACTTTTGACTTGCATTCTTAACCACCCCAGCTATGTACTTTTACGAGCGGTTTAACGCCGCGATAGCATGCTCGTTTACTAGTTTGAGAAGTCTTGCTCACACGTAGTCGTGTTTTGCTGAGAAGCACACACATGGAGCGTTAAGGCAAGCAACAATCAAATCAGGTGAGGTCTTCGACCTAGTAGCGGACAAGAACGTCAGTGACACGGGGACTGTCTGTCATCTTGCTGTTCTAACAACAAGGAATTGTAGACCTACCCTTCCATCTGGGTTCGCAGGAGTTTTCGATAACCTTGATATTCACCACCGCAGTAACGGTCTCCACCCGCAAGACTCCACAGTCCCTGTACTGCACGCGAAAAATGTAAATTTTTGGTGAATCCTTGGTGAGAACTTCCCGAGTTCGAATGACGCCTAGTAAAGAGAGCGGAGTTAAATAACCCTTGAGTCGCATTTGGGTGATGTCAAATGACATTTTTACTCTCGGTTAGAGCGGCTAAATAACGTCTTAGAGGTATGTTTTAAGATGACTAAATGTGGATAGTTAAATGACCCCCCCATGGATTGCCAGAATCCTATGCATTAAAAAAATATTTTTAAGAAAAGACAACCAGAACCGCTATCACATTACATACCATGATTTAGCAAAAATACCCGTAACAACGGAACAAATTATGATCGAAAGTAATGAGCAAATTAGTGCAACTAAACACCGCTAATCCTACGCTTTTTTGCAAAATTGACTCAGTGAAAAAAAAAAACATTGACTACCGTAGACACTAAAGCAAGCACAAGAGATCGCTGATGTCGTTAGGCGTTACCTGTCAACTTTTATTTAACTTTCGTTACACCTGGCGTGACACCGTATCGTCGTTTTTTGTTAAATTTTCTGACAGGTGTGCAATAGAGAGGTGCAGCCTGTGGGATGTCATTAAACCTAAACGACTGTTTCACGCGATTGGAAGAGTTGATTTTTAAAAAAAAGTTGCTATATTTAAAATATTAATAAGTCCATCGGTGCTATTTTTTAAACTGGAAGGAAGCGCGGAACTTCTAAAATGTACAGAAAATGTAAAATTATGCAAGCCTTAAGGACTGCACTTGCGAATCTCGGCAAAGGTTTATCAAATGGACATCAAATAACAGCAGTGGAAAGGTCAGGTTCACAAGTAAGTTGGCATTTGTTTTGCATTCCTATCAGAGTGGCGAATGGTTGTCGAGAAAAATATTTATAATAATGGGGATATTTTCAACACAAAAAAGACACGCCTGAGTCGCAATTTCTAGGAGAGAGCATGGAAAATGCGGGGTTTACAACAGGTTTGCACAATGCCACTATTTCAGTTCTATAGAAGCATCCTTCTTGTGCAGGAAGATAGTTTCAAATAGGGTGAGTTGTGTGGGGGGTGACCGTCTAATGTGGACAACTAGGAACTCAACGAGGTCATGTTTTGGCTGACGAGGTTATAGAAGGATCGAGGGAAAACTGCCAAGTCTAACTGATGAGTAACGTGAGGTGATTTACGTAAGATCTTTAGGCTACGAGCAATGTAGAGTCGTGGGTTACATGGTTAGTCAACTTTTTTTCAGTCGCATGCTGATTGGTCAGCTTTGATTCCCTCTTAAAGTGCTTCCTGTATCACAGAATCTATTTTACTTGCATTAGCAGTTAATAAATACAAGATTTCTTCAGTAGATGGTCAACACACACGGCAGATTGAGACAAACGGGAGATTCATGCTAAGTTTACAAGTTTCCCACTGTGGCTCAGGTTTGCTGTCAGACTCGAGCAGCTAAATGCTCCGTCACCTTCCGAAAATCCAGTAACGACACTGATGAAAATAACCACATTCGTTTTAAGGATAAAACTAGAACAAGAATTACTCGCGCTATTTACACTGTGGTTAAAAACGGTACCCTCACATTCTCAACCAACCTAAGGCAATTTAAGTACAAGTTAGTTTAGGGCTCAAATATTTACTGAACCGGTGAATTGTGATGAATCACGTTAGTCACAACGAGGGCTGAAAGATTAAAGCCAAACAGGCTTCCTCAAAGCCCTAATTCACAAGATCTGGACATTTTTGAAAAAAACAGGTTTAAGCTGTCTAAGATTGCATGAATTTAAGTTGTTCCTATGTACGGACAACAAAGGGCACGGTGTGCAGTGGCCTGGAAGACACTGTTCACGAAAGATGGTGGGATTTGACTAATAATGTAAATGAAGGGAGTCATAATAATGCCGTGTATGGGGACAAATGGTATTCTACCACAACGGAGAATAAATATTTTGTTTAGCGTCGATGATTTTAGGGAAAAATCGCTATTCAATTAGTTTTAATGTTGAGCGACTGAGGTAAGCCACTATGCAGAGTAAGCTTAATGGGGTTGCATCAACGCAGCAATATGGCGTCGACAACAAACTCAACAGTTGCATATCAACACATTTTAAAATTTTGATGTCACATGAAACATGTAGAACTTATTATGCTTATCTAATCAGGCAAACAATAAATATATAGCGGAACCTTCGCACCACAATGACCTTTGTAGAAGAATTAATCTACACTTGTAGAGATGATTGACAGGGAGGTGCGCTCACCATGAGAGTCCACAGTGAAGGGAACCATATCTCCTGCCAACAGGGAGTATCCACACTGATTGTTGCCATCGATTTGGTGATTGAAAGACTCATGCATCACAGTGACCTTTCCACAAATGGCTCCCACACTGCTATACGTCACCACGGAGAAATTGTATTCCGGCTCAGCAAAACGCAACTGCTCTTCTGCGCGGATATTCACTTGAACCAGAACCCTATAAAGTACCAGGGGGCGACATCACATATACGAAATTACGCACAATTGTCTCTATGCGTCAGAGACATTTGGAAGGATGCAGTGCATAGAGTAAAGTCCACGTGGAGGTAGGAACTTCCACACATGTAACTAGCGTGCGTGGACCCTGTGAATATCACTAAAATGGACCTGTGAATGGTACGAAGTCCTGCATTAGACATGTTTGGTTGCATTTAGTAATCATGAACTACATATGATTAGGAAAAGAAGGTCAGCAAGTGACACCCAAAGGGGGGTTGGATTTAACCTTCAAACAGACATTTTCTTTAGACTATCAGTTGAAAATGATAGGTCCCACATAAATCGGAACTTATTAACAAATGGTGTTACACGACCCATCTGATATACCATGGTAGAGGATGCGTAAAAGCGCTTACCGACTAGAGCTTCTAAGTCTTAAAAGGGCACCGGCGACTTAAGAATTTGGGAAAATTAGCTTTGATACGACATAAGCTTAACTGACATTTATATTTACAAAGTCAAAAGACTTAAAATACTGCAGTGTAAGTTGCATAAGGTTGAAAGAAATCTTTCAAAAATATTAATGTCCTGCCTGGAATAATCTGTTTTGCTTCATAATATTACAGAATCCTGGATATTTTGTTTTAAGTTTATACCATGCTAACAAATGTGGGGTGTATGAAAGCATCGTGATTAACTTCACAGATTGCATTAATATTTTTGGGGTCAGACCTTCATGCCCAAGCAGTGATTTTAACACACGAATAATTGAAACGAGGACCAATGATCTTACTAACAGGCCAGTGACCGCTTATGTACAAAAGAGTGTATCAACGTTAATTTACCCTGTCCCCCGCATTTCAAAGCATTTATATTTAGTACGAATCGGTCATCTCGCAGGATTTCCGGTTAAAGAGTGTCGTCAAATACGTTGCCCATTTTAAGATGAAACGTAGGAATTAGTCACTGAACAGAATTTGTTGGATTTTAGATTTACGTTTAATTAATAAATGCACTCGTAAATAAACTCTATTGATTCAGATAGGATTGGGATCCCTGCGAAATAATAAGATTTTGAGTAAAATTGCTATTTGAAAAGTAAAGGCACATCGTTGTCAAATTAATTCTACGAATTCCTTAAAAGTAACATACAGAGAATGCGCAAGAAAAAAAGAGAATGCATTTAACGTTAGCCCAAAGTCAGAAAAAGGCCCAAGAAAATAAATTTTTCGGCGACCAAAAACGTCATATAAAGTGTACAAATAACGGGGGCGTGACATAAGAATCGTGTGATTTCTGACTAAAGTAAAAGCATCTCAGTTTTCCAGAGCGCTTCTAACAGAATTTTAATTAGTGGATGGAACAGAGAATGAACTATACCAAATTCTACTAATTCAGCATGGTCTAAAAGAATAATGAATCGGATTTGTAAAACTACTTTTGGACTGCAGTTGGTATAGTCAATATACAAGCGTTTATGTCTAGAAATTATAGTAATCTTTAATACCATGGAAAAAACTCAAATGGATAAATAAAATATAAGGATACCTCTCAGAGTAATTTGGTGGACTGTCGCAGTCATATGCTTCAATCTGAAACGTATACATTTTGCCTTGAGTAAAATCCACTGGAACGTCATTGCGAACACGGATCTCCCCAGTTCCGAGGTTTGAATCTTTTAGATCCACCTCAAAAGGAAACCGAAGGTCGTCTTTAACAATAGGGTGAAATCCGCAAATTCTGTTTGTTCGACTAGCAAATTTGTTTGTGAATGCTCGAAGCTTTGGAGATAATTTCACCAAGGACTCGTGTTTAAATAGATTGCCGATATATGCGTTTACAGATTCTTCCGGCAGATCAAACTTCACAGCAGGTCCATTGCATAATCCTAAGCAATTTATATAAGCAACTAGTGTATCTTACCATAACCAACTAACAAACATATACAGAGAAGAAATATAGTTTTCGACATTTTGATTACGAAAAGAAGTTGCGCAATCAAATCCCGCTGCTCCAAAACAACCTTAAAGAAGTTCAATGTCACTGTGATAAATTAAAACATGCTTTGACAACATGTCTTAATAAAAATTAATGACCAAAGAAAAGTCAATCAGTCAACATTTAATAACACTTCGTAATTTTTTACTTTGGCACAGGCATGTTATTTTTTTTCGCTCCATAGGTGATTAGTAAAAAATAACTGGGCAATGAGAATTTATGATTAAAGGTGATCCTAAACGTAATTCTTTTATGTCATTTGGCTATATTTGTAAGCTTTTTATAATTAAATATGAAACAGATGCATAAATCTAAAATATGTGAGCTGCCTGCCTCAGATTTTACGTAGTTCTAGTAGTATTCATGGACGCTATCCTCCCGGAACAAATCCAATGATGCAACGTTGTTTTCATTGCTCCAGTTGCAAATTGTCGAATAAAATTGGTGCATATAGTTATACAGGCATTGCCAATTATTAAGTTCAGCCATATTATAGTTGTTTGGTTCGAGTGCGTTCGGTGAGCTAAAGCCTCGCCACATTATTTTCGAGTTACATGAGAAATTCACCATCAACGACACTGTTTTCCATGAAAAATTCCCTTCAGCGAAATTGTATATTGCCTAGTAAAACGATATAAAATATCTTTTTTGGAGCATAAGGGCTTTTTTTCCAAATTGGATTCATTGCACTAATGCGATTAATATTTTTTAACACAAAATAATGACGCTTCCAGCAACAGTTGAGGATAAGTTGAGGAGATGTGCCGTAGCAGGCTACCTAATACTATGATGGGGGCCCTAGCATTTGGTCTTGAATCACATCAGAGCTACTAAATTAACTCTGGCCCTATTACGCTTCCATTATACCCGCAATGCAGAAAAGACCGGAGAGGGCGTGGACACAACCCTTTACTTCAGAGCTAAACCATGTTGATGTCGTTGTGTCGTGTGTTGCGTATTTACACTTCAGATGTTTGAGTCATACACGCGCTAACATCGTGATCTAGGTGTGAGGATAATCCAGGATAATCGTTCGTGCTAATAAGGATATAGTTGAGGAACTACGTGCTGCGAAAAGGGGACCCTGTGTTGGAGGCTGGAGTGATCGGATTAACTAGTGCGAATCAACGCAATTCACAACAACTTTAAGTAATTTTAGTCTCGAGTATGAACTGATTGACACTATGTGAAGGGATAAGCAACGCCAAAGGCTGAAACCAAGACATGAACAAAATAGGTGCACATTATAAGGGGATATCTGCGTAACTACATGATATGAGGAAATATAATGTCATTTTTATTTCATATTAAAAGGCTTAAGCTTAAGTAAGCATATGTTTCTTTGATTCTGTGCAAAAATTAATTGTTTCATTAAGTTATGCAACTTAAGTAAATATCTATTGAGTACTAGGGGCGAAATTTCAAAAGTGTCTGAGAAATATAATAAACAAATGTTACACCACGTCCATAGCGTGTGTGCTAAATTGCTCAGTAGCCTTATCAGCTTTAGAATTCAAAAAAAGCCTGGATTTTAAGAGTGCAACGGACAAGCTGACAAAACCACGTATTTACATGCTGGATGTGACGACTTATTGAAAAGTATGTGTACATAAATACCGAGTTCGCATTGACAAATATGATTATCTAGTGGGTAGGTACAGATGCCAATCCTCTGCTAAATGTGCTTGGACAATCTTCTACCCGTAAGTCACCAGTGACGGTCATCTGCTGGGTCACAAATTATTTGAGATATGATAATGTTATTACAGTTGCCTTAAAACTAGTCCTATATAAAAAACAGAATCAAAGATAAGGGCCTTGGGAATTCATCTACAACTTTTGACTAGTACCTATTTTAAGTTATATATAAATTAAGACTTGGTACGTGGAGGCTACTTAAAAAGTTATATTACATTAGGTAAAATGTCTGCTTCAGTCATGATGGTAGCATCAACAGTTAGGATTTTTGAGGAATGGATGGTTAGAGAGGGTTCAGAAAGAAACTCTTTAAAGGAAAACTTGCCAGTGATCAAATTAAAACTATCATTTTATCAATAATAATTTGATGAAGACAACAGAAAGTGTGAGTATGACGGTTAAACGTTGGCTTCGATATGAATGCAATCAAATTAAAGTAGGAAAATATTCCCGTAATGCTTAGGTTAAACGCTATTCCAAAATCACAACTCAAAGGAAAAATAGCTGTTCCAGAGGTATATTTAACAGAAATGAAGGAGGTAAAGGCTTTTACAGGAGAAGAACGGCTATTTTATCTACAGAAATTCAAGTATGCGTCTTGCGTAATGTTTGTGCTCTCAATCGGTCGTGATTGGTCGACAGATTTCTAGATGAAATGCCATTGTGCAAAGAATAGGCACGTCACTCCATAGTAAGCACGATTTAAATTGGCTGTGGCAATGCAAGGCAAAGGAATCACTAGATCAACATACTGAGATTAGGGACAGAATTTGCAAGCAGGTCGGTTAGTCGGAGTGCTGAGAAGTGACCGCGAATAGAACTTTTTGAAATGAGTTTGGGAAAAGAATGAACTAGTTTGTTTTCATTTCAAACTTTTATGCTAAAATTAACTGTTCCAAGTCAATGCCACTATCAGGTGAATGATAGAATGTACAATGGCGACTGCTTCGCCGATAATACCCATGGTCTCACGATGTTGCTAGAATTAATTTCAACCTAACTGAACACGGGTTTGTGTGGAATTGTCTTGCAGCGTGATACTTCGCTAAAATTTGCCTCCTCAAAGTCCTTTTTGAATGTGGCTTAAAACTGAATTAAGCGCAATTTTAAACGTGTCTTTTATTGGATAAGTCTTGCACACTTTATATACGTTACATCACAAAAACTTGACTTACTTTGAAATCAAATTTAGCAGACGTTTTTATGGGTGGATTGCAGCGATTCAACCACCAAATAGAAGAAAATGACGACTTTGAGAGCGAAATACAATCTGGACTCACCTCTATACTGCTAATTCTTTGAAGAGTGGAGCGTGAGAGTTATTTGCTTTTCTCGAAGTTTTCTTAAGTAAGGCTGTTTTTTACCTAATCTAACTACAGGGGATCCGGATGGTCGATCCCTTGTCGCCGTTTGCAACCTCCTTGTTATAAATACGAAAAATAAAAGTGGAGTGTTGCCGGGTTACCCTGATAGCAACCTTTATCTTCGTTCTTCGATTACCACAAGATTTTGTTTTAACAGTTACTTCCCCAAACTATTACCAGAAACAACATTTTCCTGAAATGGATATTAATCTTGAATTTCCCCCTAAATAAAAGATAAGTCTTAAGAAAACCTCAGCGGGTTCTAATGTTGTCAAATTTTGCCGTCTTCACCCCACTTAACGTGAATACTCTAGCGCGAAATCATTAAGCGAAGAATTATACAGGATATTCTGTTATACGAAAAGCATTGAAAATAACATATTTTTGAAGTCTAGGCATTTCAAAAAATGATTGTTGAGAGATGAAGATGGGTGTTAATTACATAATCTTTGGAATTTAAAAAAAACTTGAGTATTTACAAGCGGAAGCGCACCACATGACTTGAAGTCATTAAGAGGCGCTTTAACGATGCAAAATGCGCTGCAACCGCAAACGCTGGAAGATGGCTTTTCTGGCGCCATTCACCAAAACCTGCTCGTGGACTTTCTCGTAGGTGTGAGTGGAATTCCTTTGAACGTCGAAGCGGACGCCTTTCCTTGTGTCCGCAGAAAGCGCCTGGGTGAAGCACGTGAACGAGTAGGCCGGGCGAACCTCAGGAGGCGCATTCAGGTGATCGTTGGTTTCACCGTCAGCCCTCCTTAATATCGATTTTTGCGACAGACTGGGCAGGCGATTGTCGTTATCCACATCCTGAGATGGCGGTCGGGAGGTTGGAGTTGATTCTAAACTTGACATCGTTAGAGAAACGCGGAAGATCGAGTTGAGGTCTTCGTGTTCCTTAAGTCCACATTCTGTACCTTTGTCATCCAAGTCCAAATTTTGAGTGCCAGAAATGGACGATTTTGGTTTTTCTACTTTCGGATGAAATATCTCATTATCGGCGTGGGTGGAAAGGTCAAAGAAGGCCTTCTCAATTATATCAAAGACTGGTGCAGGCAGATCCCAATCCTCGGATGTAGATTGGGCTTTACGTAAATCGACATTTACCTGTTTGATTTGAGTTTCAGAGGGATTCGGTGGAAGGCTTAAGTGAGTATTTAGGTCCTCTTCAACAGGTGAAGGAGGTGGAGCCACAAACCCGGGCTCACCACTGAGTTTAACACGCCCGAAGCTCGTAGCAGGAACTTCGTTATCTTGAATTCCAGACTTTATCTTCGGGGCTTCAGTAGATTCAATTCCCCTAGACACGTGTTTGTTCAAAGGATCCGATAATTTAGTGCTTGGATAAGCAGAAATGCTTCCAGGTCTGTGGTTCTGCAGACGGAAGTGGGTAACTGGAGATTGGAGTCGGATTTGAGTGCACAATAAACTGGCAGAGAGGAAGTTCGTATCCTGCTGCCTTCTCTTAATCATGAACGAGGAATTTCTTCGAAGCCCCGCTCGGTATGGTTTTATGCTCGGCAGGCCTTTAGTCGCCATCTTGTCAAAGAATTCCTTGAGCCGCTTGAAGTTGGAGGTGCTGTGAAATTTGGTGCTTTTGTAGGCCATGATGAAGGTCGTCGTGTGGCCAATCGGATTGCGCACCAAGGGGGTGTGTGTGATCGCGTCTGATGTTGCCATGACAACCGGAATTTAATTTCCACCACAATGTGGGACGATTTGTGTGGCTCATGTCGTCCGCAGAAACACTACTAATGGAATTCAGTCGCGCACAGGCACTGTATTGGTGTCTTTGTTAAAAGCCTTTGTGGATATACAAGGTCAACTTACTAATTGAAGTAGCAATAAAGAATGCCTTGAAACGATCACAAATGCTCGAATTTAGTCAGTTTCGTGAAGATGGATGCACACACTAGGAACACATTTTTCCAGTCGTGCTTTGTCTTTATTTCTAGGCATCGCATTCTCATGTCTGCGTTAAGGAACAACTAGTGCAATTGTTGGAAAAAATTTACGGTTGTGACCTAAAAAGAGTTTGGTGCTTTGCGGCACAATCCGTGAAATATATTGAAATTTAAAAGACAGTTTTAATCGAGCGGTGAATTGCAAATGCCTATTTTCCGATGCACTCCGTTGCAATTCGCCCTTGTTGCTAAAAACATTACTTTTCAACGCGATTTCTCGTCAACTCCAAAGCAAGATTCGAGCAAGTTTGATCTCCCTTAAAACGCTTATCTTTTATCACCAGGTCGAGATGTCGCGGATCTTAACTTCCAAAGCATTTATATCAGGCTAAAACCACCACATGTTTTGACCAAGCTGCTGGAAATGTCAGTAGAACAAAGTCACACAAGAGCTCCAAGGAAGCGTAAGACACTGAAACCACTGATTTTAAATAACAAACGCCCACCACACCTCAATAGTTTCAAGTGTCTTTCCAACTTACTGGAATTTGGAGTCAATTCGCAATAAGGTGAAAGAGCAATTTTGTAAAAACTAAACAGCAACACTGTCGTCTTTTAAAGTCTGTGGGGGATTTCTCCTTGTGCTCATATAAAGTCACAGGTTGCAAGGATTAAGACAGATGAATTGAATTGCTAATTAGCACCACATCCTAAGAGTTCGTGCGTCTTATCACTCCATCAAATAATGCAGTCTCAAGTACTTTAACCTCTCGTGGCTGAAGGCCACTTGTTTGTCGAGGAAGTCGTTCAGGTAGCATTAATCGTGAATGCTTTACACTTCATACAATTATTTCGCAGGTTAAATTTGATAATTAAACATACGAGGTTGCCAGGTTAGGCCGACTCGAGCTTTGCAATACAGCCTTCTCAAGACGGTCATACTCTGACACACAAATTACTCCAAAAAACACATTGTCAGACGGTGTTTCGTTACGATACTAACCCCTCTGATTTTGTTACTCGATGACGACAGATCTGCATCAAGGCGTAGATCAGGAAATTTCGTTCCTTTATCAAATCTGCATCAGCAAATGGAGAGGTTGACGGCAGTTACTGTGGTAATGGACACTTATTTGTCCACAAAAACAACGGCAATGCCATTTACTTACTGCTTCACAAGGTGAGTGACTTAAGGAAGCAGGTGTAAATATACGATGTGGCATTTTTCGACTTCCGTTTGCAATTAATCAACTCAAACAACTGCTTCCACTGGTAACCGCTTGAAACACATTGTGGACTAGCTTTTGTCAGATTAGACTTGAAGCTGTTCTAGTCCGAGTTTGGATCAATTCTGGTGAAGTGCGTCCAATACACTCAATGTACTGGTTTTCGTCTGAAAAAAATAATGAATTTTTATAAAAGGCTTTGTTCAATATGCGAGGTCTATTTAATTCAAAGAGAATTCCGTTGAAATCAGACCAAATTTCACGTAAAAGAGGAACGATGAGTACCGAATAACGCCATTTAAAGACAGATGAGAGAAATTCTTAAACTAATGTAATATCTAGTTCATGTTATTTGACTATGTTAATACAATTGCAACTCGTTTACTTCCACATTATGGTAATTTTGCATTTGGTTGTCCAGAAAGAAGTATTTTTGGAGTTACAGCGGCAATGAGAACCAATAAGGGTTAGGTGCTAGTGCAGATTTGACAATTACATTATTTACTAATTCAAGAGCATCATACAAAGTTAAGTAGCCTGACATTTGGCGTGACAGGGTGTCCTAGTGTTGCCCAAAATTTATCCAACAGTTACCATTTGCTACTTATTTCTAAAAAGTAGCAAGACTTGTGTAGAATGAGCAGTTAAGCAAAAACATTCCAACTGCCGAACCCCGCAAGGTGCCAATCCAGTAAACCGAGTGCTTGAAAGAACTTTTGGACAGTCCTCTCAAATGCCTTCATCACCATAACGCACCACTGTTGGGATTTCGTCCACTGAGCTGATTTCTGACTTGAACCTCATGGTTAGTGCAGGTTAAATAAACAATTGTTTTAAAATAAGACTAAAATGGAGTAATGTGTTGTATTTTGATCTACCACCAACCAGAAAAACGATCCTTGATGAGTAGTTCCTCAAATCTAGGGTAATTTGCACTGCATCCGGGATTCTTACAGATGTAGCCTGATAGAAACGCACAGCCTGGCTGTAAACGAGCAATAGGGGTTATCGTGAGTCGCTATGGTAATGTTACCTAAGTTGTGTAAAGAAAGAAGGCATAATAAGAGGTGTTGCATAAGCCTCTTTCTAGTTTACTGAGTGCAGTTCGGAAATTTTCGGTTGCTAGACTTTGACTTGAGCAAACCGCCTACCTTCTAAGCGCTTTTATCCTGTGTGCTGCCATCAATTATCACAAAAAATCTACAGCACCACAGTAAACGTCTAACAGGCTGACGTCATATAAGATTGGTCACAGTGAAATGACAAGGTTTACATAAATGCAATTGTCAGACGTTCCAATCGACATGAATTTGGATCAAGCTTGGCTAAAAAACCCAAAGTACTTACTATTTAGGCGGCCTAATTTTTTCAAATTATATTTTGTTCATAACTAAATCTCCACCTACCCAGAATGGACACTTACAATTAAGACATCTCAACAGGCTGCATGGTTTGCGTCCGATTTCTTAATGAAACGCAAATCTGTCTGCGATAATCCTGCTTCTAAGTGATCCAACTTGGTTAAATCTATTGCGTTTCAATCAGTTGATTTGTGCTTGATACTATCAATAAACCTGTGGCCATAAGGTGGCTGAATTATTTAGCTACACGACAAACCATATCCCCACTGCCTTTCGTGCTTAAATAATTTTTTGGTTGTTATCGAACGTTGCGCTGGCCGTTTTGGTGTGCAGAGTCACAAGGCCTCGACTTACAATGGTGCAATTAATCACAGCCACTCCGAGTTGAGTCACGTTGGCTACGTCAACAGAGAAAGACAAGTTTTTCATCCATTGCTTATCTATTTGCGAATTGGTGTGCGGGCTTAGTCACGAAACCAGCATCGTTACAACGTCATGTCATGCAGAATATCAAACCTTCAAAGTTTAACGGTGGTTCGCTCGTGGGAGGACAACTGATGGTACTTTAAATGAGTTTTGATTTTGACTACACAAAGTCCAAAAGGCTTCCTTATACAGTGGGTGACATTGGTGATCAATTTGGCGTCCCCGGTTTTGAGTCAGACAAGAAGTGATTCTGATGAAAATCAGATCATGGGTGTGGGAAAATTTCATGGCAAATTAGTTACCAACGAGACATGAAAGAGTGAATAACTGCTTGAGATTTGATTCGTCCACAATCAGTGTCATCTGGAAGCGGTTACGGAAAATCGCCGATTACCAGCCCATAGAAGTCGAATGTGGCGAGAGGCTTTGGGGCAACCAGGTATTGGGGAATATTCACAAGCCCAGACGTAATGGAGGAATTGTGAGTACTTGTCACAGACAAACATAGGGAGACGCGTACGAACGTGTACGGTGTTGGATATGTCCGCTTAACCGATGGCAATTGATGACAGAAATAGTGAACACAAACACGACTCACTAAATCTTGCCTAGAAATTGTTATTGCGCACTCTGTAGTACAACGCCGATAAAGACAACAGTTTACTGACGCTTCGAAAATCATAAAGGGCTACTTCACTCGATCAAATTCATATTTGATACCGCGTTTATCTTTAATCGAGCTATAACCTTTGCATTAGCATGTATCTAAAAGTCTCGTAGTTACTGGCCACTGTGAACACGTTACTTTATACGTGTTTTAACGTGGAGATCCTGTATGTGGAGCAAAAAGCACTTAATAAGCATTGAATACATTCCAACAGCAAACTAGAATCCATAGTCTTATATCAGAATATGCATTTACTCAACAACTAGGTAAATTTGTCGATTTAAAACGGCGGATGTGCCCCCATGATTCCTCCTCACTTTACACAGTGACTAATTTAAAAGGACTGTAATTGCGGTGAAGTTATTAGTAACATGAATGATTAATAAACAAACAAATGACAAACAAAATTAAGTAAATATGGCAAGATAACAAAGTGACAGCATTAAATAATAAGAAACATGTGAAAACAAGTCAGAACTTAAAGGTCAGGTAATCACAAAGAAGACCCGGAAGATCCAGACATGAGACGTGGGCATGGAGCAACGAGGGAATTTGGCGTTTTATGGCAAGTCGGGAAAGGAACTGGAGTGACGGAACCCAACCTGAAAAAGGGAAAAAAATGTAGAGCAATATTACCTAGAATAACAAGTAGTCAGCGTATTAGTTAATGGAGAAAAACCGTCGCATCAAGAAAACGACACTGTAATGACAATTAAACAAACAAAATCTTCAGGTTAAAGGCTCTATATGTGGCGTTTTGAAAGTTCTGGGGATTGCACAACTGGGCAAAAGATCTGACTGGATACCTTGGTACCAGAATGGTTTAGTGCGGGGAAATTCAATGTAAAAGTTCAACTAGGTTCTTGTAGCTCACCCATATATGCAGAAATTAGTTTGTAGAGCGATGAATCCTTGTCAACAAGATCAATGGGTTTGAATCCTCGAGCGTCTGTTGGCGAAGGAAAGGCGCCATGGAGGAGGAGGAGACGAACAAGTTTCGAATCGCCGAGTTCTGCGGCAATGTGAAGAGGCGTTGTAAGATGGACACGTTTGTTGGGATCAGCACCTTAAATTTACAATAAACATGGTTATCAGGTGACGTTGACTTTCGGACTTAGACAAAAAAATATGTAAAAATCTCACCAGCCATCAGAAGACACTCAACAGCTGGATAAAACTTGTCTTTGACAGAAAAATGTATTGGGCATTGTCCAGTGCGATCGCACGCATTGACATCAGCACCAGCACGTACCAAAGCAACAACTGCGTCATAGTGACCTAAAAAGGTAAGGCTGAACTCTTTTGGTACCGTTTTTAACTGCATAGATTAGAGGGGAGCCCCAATATGACGGTGGGTTAACATTTGCGCCATAACGTAGAAGAGCATAGATTATTTCAACTGAACCATTAGTTGCCGCATCACAAATTGGCGTATTGCCATCAACATTGCAGGCGTTTACGTAAAAACCGGATTCGATGAGGACGTGAACAGCGTCTAAGTTTCCTGCTAGGCATGCGTAATGCAATAAAGTATTATTATCAGAATCATGTTCAACTAAGTCACACTTGGAGATATACTTTAAAATGTCATCTCTGCTCCCCTTCTCAATGATTTTTATAGCGGCTAGCATTTTACATTTCTGTTTGTGCAATTAGAAATGGGCGCTACAAACGAACACACCAACATTGATAAGTTGGGTTGGCCAATTGAAGGCCAAAAGTCCATCGTGATAGTTTATCCCATGCTTAATTGTCAGTAAGGTTATATAATAAAAAAGAGTTTATCTTATAAAGGGAAATATACAAGACATTTTAAAATGCGAAAAACAAGAATGATTTAAATAAGCTTATTCAGTAGGGCAATGTATAAATATTTGCATCTGTAGCTTGGAATTCCGATAAATGTGAGCTAGCCAAGGGAAATTTGAATGTAAATATTTGGCAGAACATGCATCCTTTAAAGCACAATACTGTTGTCTAATTCTTTTAGGTTTAGAGTTAACATCTACCTAAAAATCAGCCATACAAACGTACAAACCTCTTGATGCATTTTTTGTGTATGATAATTATAAAATTCACTTTTCTAAATTGATTCTACTAATAATATTCAATGAAAATAGTGGTCTTTTGTGTCTAATCTGCTTTAAGGCATTGTCGACCTTTCCTAAAAATCACTGATAATCTTTTTGAATGACTGATTAAAGTGCGTGTGCTTCGTGTTAAGCTATATTTTTAGTGAAATCGTAGGAGAGAGCTGATTTTATCTTTAGTCTCGTTTATAAATTTGTTATGTTTGTCTTTAAATTTACACGCCCAAGCTCCTTAATTTCGCATCATGCAGACGTCCATTCTAGCACTTCACCCAATCGCAAACACACTTCTGCTATACATTGTCACATCCAATGTATCAAATTCCTCACGCATGCTGCCTGATTAAAACGATTCTGTTAGTTCTTGGCCACGGAATAAATTAAACAATCGAAGAAGAAACACACGAGGAATTCTAATAATTTCGTGTTGGCGAAACAACTTGCCCAAGCCATATTTTACAGATAAATCAATTTTAACTTGGCAATCACAAAATAGAGCCCCTAACATTACTGGCAGTCTTATGACTTATGATTACATACACGTATATTCTGAGAATAATTCCTGATTTTTCAAATATTTTTGTTTGGAATGATGTAACTCAATCAAATAGCTATAAAAAGTTAGAAATCGGAAAAAACCAGGGGAATATTGTGGACCCTCAAACAAAGTTCTTTCAAAATGTCAGTCCTCTGTTAATCAGGCAGTTCTAAAATGACCACAATTAACAAGTTATTTACAGATGAGAGCACATGAATTTGCTGACCCAGGATGTAAAGGGATTTTACGTTTCACCTGTTCCCTCTCATCCATGTTTTTCAGTTCAGTGTGTTTCGACGAACATTAGAATTGTAAACTTGCCCTCACACAACCTCAGATGCTTTAAATGGAAACGTTTAAAAGGTCATTTTTCTTCTCATGTTGCAACAGATAAACTTACACTTAATTGCAAAGCACTACCGACTACCACATTTCAGCCTACCTACCCCAACTATCTGCATACACCAGTTTTTGATATTCCTTTTCATTTGTCGCATGACGTCGTTGTGTCACGTGTGGCTTACGAATATGTGTATTTATAGCTCAGATATATGAGATAGCGTGAGTCATAAATGTGCTGCCAACGCGACCTAGGTGAACGTTATCATACTTAGCGATAATTCAGGATAATAGTTCGCGCTAATTAGGTGGCGGCATGCTGTAAAAAGGGGACATCGCGTCAACGAATGGAGCGACCGAAGTAACGAGTTTGCATCAACGTGATTCCTGGATGGGGATTCATGACATGGGAGCCCTGGCTCAGCGCGAAGTAGACTATGTTAGTGTATATCATGACTTCACACCAGATTCTTCACAGGGAACAACTTATGTTCCTAGAATACGAAGACGCCCTACTTTTAGCGAAAACGAGAGAATTCGTTGCTGAAACCAATTCGATGATAACTTCAATCTACAGTTCAAAGTAGTCTCCACGAATCTCGCGAGTGGTGTTTCAACGCTGATGACAGGAAACATTACCAACGTGCAGTCAGGTTCGCAAAAGCACTTAACTCTGAAAGATTTTATCGAGCAAACAGTCCAGTTCCTTAACGATTGCCGTAGTAGTACGAAGTTTAGACATTCCTTGAAATACGCCGGTACGAGTTTTGCATAAAACGCGTTGTTCAATGACACCATTTTAAAACCTTCGGTATGTTGCGGACGTTTAGGGCAAGCAAGCACAAGTGCCACGGTGAAGCAAAAGGATCAAAACTGTCGCGTAACACTTCGACAGCTCCAACAGTCGGTAAAAAGACAGGATATTACATAGCAGCTAAGGTTGGCAAACGTTGTAGGACTAAATATTAGGCAGAAGAACTTAGTAGCCACACAGTGACAACCCTCTGTTCTTAAAATCGCTTGTACCTAACACCAAAGCAGTAAATATAAATAACTAAAACAAGAGAGCACGCCAACCGCTTAAAAGCAGGCCAATGAAAATAAGAGGTGGAAGCGTCAAGCTGAAAGACACCAAAAGATATTTTGACAGACATTTATACAATTAGTTGTCCTCAATCACTTCCTGATGGGAATTCCACCGACCTACAAAAGGAGTACAAAAGTAATGTTACGAAAAGCAGCCATCAGTGCTTCTTCTGAAATAAGATTTGAGCTTTTGAAGAAAAAAAGTACACGAAGACGGTTCGGTATCGGTAGCAGGCTATCAATGCTTCAGACTGTCTATGACTTTTCTATTTGCAAATTAACACACACATACATGACCATTTAAACGATCGCATTTAAATTAACAGGTACTTGAAGCAATGGCATCATACCATAAAACCTTCTGAACATCGAAGTTGAGGAGGCAAACGACGTGTAACTTGGGTCAGAAACGTTGTCAACATCACGCAGCACTCCAGAGGAAGAAGCAAATGACTAACTGAAAAGTCTCGCGACCATTCCTCCAGCGTAGCATCACGGGAACTGAAATGAAATTGACGAATTTGCAGCTGCAACGCTATCAGACATGTAATTCTGGCATCTGCGCTTAATACCCAAACATGTCTATCACACACAACTTCGCCTCCAGGGTGTGGCATGATATGTGTGGTGGGGAATTTAGTATTTAAGAAGTAGTACATCAGACGTGAGCTCGATTCCGACCAGTTACAAACGGTTTCCAATAAAAATAATTCAGATTACCGATCCATAGTTTATTTAAGATATAGAGTGATAAACAAATGCGCATAAGTTAGAAAAAGAAGCATATCAAAATAGAATCACCTATTTCCTATAATAAGAAATAAAATTTGTCTTCCGAGGGCAAATATTTGAGCTTGAAATCCAGAAATAAAATTAGTGTGAGCAAATGCATAAATATCTCAATGTAAGCTTTAGCTAATTGCTCCAAATTACGCGGCATAAACGCACTTACTTTTGGGTAATCAACTGTTTATTTGAAACCAGAACTTTGTAGAGAACAGTAGAAATCGGTGTTCTTTCAGCAACAATCTCCGTTGTATCAGGGCGGGTAGAATTATCACCATCACAATTGGAAAATACTTTTGAAGTGTCTACAGTTGTGGTGTACAGACACTTTCGTTGGTCAAAAAGCCAGATCTGGTAAACGTTAGAAAAAGCAAAATTTATAACACAAAAAAGAGATTTTAGGCAATGAAACACGATGGCTGCATATGTATCCTGTGAATAAGGCGATGGAAAATGAAAAAAATATACCAACCGGCCGCAAAATATGTGCGGATTGTGCTACTTAATCTAATTTTTACAAACACGAAGATATTTAGAGTCATGTGGCTGAGAGCAAACTGCCTCCAATTTAAAGTAAAGCTAAATCGTCATGCTAGTGCTAATAAAGTTTGAAAATAAACTAACCAATGCGTAGTCCACTGCTCTGTCAAAGGTACCGGCGGAGAGAATAATCCGGTAACAATTATTCTTCAGCATTTGCGACAAAAGAAATTCGAAAAAATCCACATCGTACTGACTAACAGAGAAATAGGACAGCTTAGATAACATTATAAAAATAGAACTGATTACACGAATTGAAAATGTCATACATTAAAGGAAGTCCAACATGGCGAAGGTAATCGCCATCAATGTCCACTTCTCGAGTCCAAACGGTAACGGTGTTAGTCCAGAGAACGGCTACAGCATCATCGCCAACACCCACTTTAAAGTTTGGTAAGTGGCACATAAACTAATCCTCACCCAGTCGACCAAGCATGATCCGACATCTAGAGCAAAATACGCCTTCAGATCCAGGGACGCTTTGGGTTGATAAAGGAACCCAAGAGTCTGCATTGAAGATCATTTCGATTCCATTACAAAGAGCAGAGGAGGATGGAATGTTGTTAACAGTCCTCGAAAGTGGCGTACCAGTCTGTTCCGGCACCTGTGCTACAGAGTGACAAAAAAAGCTGTTTGGTTCGGATGATGCTAACGAGTCCACTGGTAACAGCTGACCAACCTCTGTCACGTCACTAAAAAAAAGTCAAGAAATGAATAAATTACCTAATATTGACAATGTCAGCTTCACAAAATTTGCACCGTAGAGCTTCACCATTAATAAGACGGCCACATAAATCCGAGTACCGAAGATCGTCTGTGAGCTTGGATGAACATGTGGCAAATACAGAAAAAGACTCAATATCCGTCGAAGCATCAGAGGCAATTTCGCAGGAAATTGGTTTAAAAGTCAGTTGTTCAAAAGTGACTTTAACCTCCGAACGACCATCACAAATGGATAAAATATTTGGCGATATGACATTAGCAGAGAAGCTACAAATCCACAGATTAAGCTTCACAAACCTTTCATCCATATTCCCACATAATGTGAACGTTATCTTCTGAAGGCCATAGAAGTACTGTCCACAAACAGTAAACGTGCCCATCGTAATGAGCAGCCAAAGGAACTCAAAAATGGCGCGGCTTCGCAGATACCAAGTGTGTTATGTATTCTCAAAGACAAAAACAAAGTCATCAAATGAGTAATGAACGACGTTATGTTCCAATTCAGAAAAAGATGAAAATTCACTCAGTGATGCAACTTCTAATAACGCTTGGAGTAGAAGGACTGAAGACGAGAAAAAAAGGGTTAAAACCGGAGATTGTAAAAAATGATTACTTTAAAGTGAATATGTATTTCACTAAGCATTTATCGTCTTAGTAAAACATTTCGAACTTAACAAATTTACTTACATAAAAATGAAATATCACGTGAATATCTGGAACGTCTTGGTGCTCTTTTGGCCCTGGACGGCACGAAGTACCCAAGAAATTAGTGAGACAGGAACATCGATAATTCTAACCGATTTTTAGGGGTCTCAACCAAATTGTACCAAAACTTACTTAAGTTCAAAGTCCTTCGTGAATAACGCAGTTGCTGAGCAACAATGTCTGAGTGAGCTAGTTAATGTACAAATGACTGAATGGTCAATCAGTAAAAAGAGTAACGGCATAGGTACTTGAACAGAGAGTATGAGCAGATGGTTCCATGTATTGATGAGCACGATGCAATAGAAGAAGTGCGTGGGGAAATGCGGTGTCAGATAGGTAAGCGTGAATCAATACGTTCCGCCACAGGGCCTTCAACGTAGCGTCCTTACTAAGTGCCTTCACCTAATAAAGGATATTGTAGTGTGCCCAGACAACGTTGGTATTCCCGAGAATAATATAATAAGTCATGCAGCCAACGCATTTGAGCATTAAGATTGATAGTTAGGGCAAATGTGAGACACCGTAATTGATCGTCACAATAGATTTTGGACTTGAAGACCATGAAGATTATGCACATGATGGTTTTCTGAAGAAAAGTCTTAAAAAATTGAAACAATTTAGGTAGTTACTAAAGAATATCCAGGTTCAATAAAGCCTTGTCTTAAACATGCAAGCATTGTTCTGTTGTTCAAATATTCTCTTATTCCTCTAGGTCGGTTGTGTTATGATTCTTTATCGTTCAACAGAGAGCCAAGCCGATCCCATTGGATACATAGCTGGTTATCTGAAACCACAAATTTGCACGGATCTTTGTATGAATATGATGTTAAGTAAGCATAAACATAGACATGTAAAAACACACCTATTTGACCCGACACTGCTATTTATTTTGTCCTAGTTCATGGGTAATTACTGATTCTAACATGCATACGTTAGGGATTTCCTTTAAAGCCAACAAAGCTAGCTTTAGTATGAACAATGGCAGTTAACTTTATGATAAACTCCAGTTTGTAAAATTGCGTATTCTACAATTTTTCTTCCTGATGACTCAAAAGGATTCAAACGGGCTAGGGTAGTTAATACATGACAAACTGCTCCTTGGTTCTCTGTTAAAATTCGTAGAAGAATGTAATAAAATCATTAGTTCCAGGTTTGGTAAAATATCTAATAACTCAGTGTTTAAGCAAGCAAGATGCCGGGAGAAAGTGCGTTTATTAAACACTAGTATTTGCACAAACTAATTTTCCAGTTTTGCCCTGCTATTTCCTCAAAACAAAGGGTCTTTACACAGACAGATTCGCAATGTTTACTTCCCATAACTTGAGCTCAAGCTTAGTTAATGCTGTCTAAAGGTTAAATTTCCTGTTCAGAACTTTTAATTGTTGCGCAGCTGTGCCATTTATGGACGCAGAGACCCTCCCCATACTCTAATACATACTTCCGACGGTGAACAAAATTCGGAATTAGAAATCGCAGGTGTTCATATTAATAAATGTATCTGCTCTTCACGGATTATGGTATCAAAGAATGATCCGAAGTGTCCTTAATATTAAAAACCAAATTTAGGGGTCGCAGACCCAGACAACTCTGATTTAGAATCTGTGTTAGCCAGAGATACAAGAGGCCACGTAAGCAGCTTTTCTCATTTTTCAAACTATCATCGAAACATGCGCTCAAGCTGGACCTTACGAAAAACCAATAAAGTCAATTAATAGATTCAACGCCAATCAACTCATACAAAACTAAGGTGGTACTCGACAAAAACGCACCAGCAATGGTGATGAAGTCTATCATAGGTCAACTAAAGACAATTCTCAACGTGCAGGACTAAAAAGAATCCTGATTGAGTGCAAAGGCTGCCTATGGATGTTGACGTTTTCCTCCGAAAAAATTAAATGGACATCCTAATATTACTCGATTTCGGAAAATCTAGCACCAACGTCTCTGTGTAACAAAAGTAATACTGCAATGCTTTTCAAGCATTTTTACAAACGCCTGCAGCCACTAGACGAATTTATAAAAGTCACTCAGGAAAAAAAGTTGTCCAAAAAGGAACACCAAATTTTTGTGATACCTTTGTCCTACCAGACTAAATATTACTTCTCACGTATTTCTTTGGCACAAGATCAAAAAGTGGAAGCACAAAAGGAATCGTGAAAAAAAATTCATGCCGTCGACAATTATCCACATAAATTTAAATTTATGTTTCTTAAGGTTAGCGTATCATTTATATGTTAGTCTTGACTTATTTCTTTGTTTAAAGTTATTTAACACTAGCAGTATGTCTCTTTATTAGCTATTTAACTCTTTCTGCTTGCCCCATTTATTGATGTGATACTTGTTGTTTAGGAGAACTTGCTTAAAAGATCTACAGTGTCGGATTGCATTTACAATTTTTTGATTCTAGCAAGTGGTTTTGCTAATGTCAAAATCATTTGCCAGCTGTGAGGACAAAAAACTTCTACCAAATCTCGTAGGTTTACAATTACCTTCACAGTTTACGCAAAAAATGCTTTCCAAATTGCACTCGCAGACTCCCTACTGTGCCACTTGGCTCAAACACTGTTTCCATTTTATGTCCACCATAATCATATCTCTGAATGCCTAGGACATATAAAAAGATGTTGGAATCATTTTTCTACTGCGGGAAATCGCCCTAAGTTGCCTAGGTATTTGTCTTAAACGAACCGTCTCTCATAGACTAATAACAAGGCACAACCTATTTAAATCTGTGGCGAGCAACAAGTGAAAGTATCAGTCGTGAGCGAGGACGATGCCATTGATTTAGGAGAATACACTTAATGCAGCTGTGTTCATGGAGAGATCAATATAAATTAATCCTATATAAACTGACGTCCGATATCCTGTTAAACCATGGTACTACTGCACCAATAAATAAATTAAGCTACGTGTTTTGCTGCTTATTGGTCGGGCCTTGACAATGTAGATCGTCGATCCTGGCGTGGTTCTTTAACCGCAATAGGCCCGCAACACATACATGCAGTTTGACGGTGGACTTTAAGTCATTGCATGTATAGACATTTTTGCAAAAATACTTACTTTTAAAGTTGGATGTAATGGTTTCATGTTTACTACATAAATCCAAATCTGACCTGTATATGCAATACGGAGAGCATATAACTATATAACATATGACAGCTTTTTTAACGTTCAAATAATCTTACAGTTCGCACAAGCAAATTTTTGGCTGTATGAATAATAACCTTGATTGATGTGCATGATGATATTGAGTGAGTTGACCCAGCTGTTCATTTATTGTATGGAGGGCATTTTAAAGAGATAAAGTAAATTATTTATTGAAGGACAATGGGCAACAGCCCAGGATTCCCGGAGGCCCAGTCTCCATATCCTGGTGTCCGACGTTTTTCAGACAAACCCGCATCCAAAAACGATAATTTTGATCAACGCTGGCAGCGGTTTGTGGAATCGCTTGACGTTACTGATGAAAAAATGAAGCTAATTGAACAGTTACCAAACTCGAAGAAACTTGAATTAGTTCAGAATTTTGTAGGGGTAGTTGTTTTGCTATAACGTTGTTGGTAGGAGTTGAATACTGTCAAGTGTTCTCCAGCACACTGTGTGGAAAGCATCAGAACAGCTCGCATTTCGCAGATCACGGTATACCTCCATCGTATACACTATTTGTAGGCATCTAAACGCAAGCAAGACCATGACGACTTCCGCAAAGTATTTTCTTCTGCTGAAATATCTTTGCGTACAAATAAAATTGAGTAAGTTAATGATTTGAATAACCTAATTTTAAAGTTGGGTGCTAGAATTTTTAGAAAACCGTGGTTTGGAAGCTATTGTTAGCTTTATGGGGGAATCGCTCAAATTTCTTTCAAGGTACGAACAATTGTTTGTTGTAAACCCAAACCTTAGGACGGATGCTTTCAGAAGTGCACATATGAATATTGATACAAATCGGCGCAAGGCGTCAATGACGGTTGAGGATTTCGCACCTTCATCACTGGCTCGTAGAGATACTCCTAGCCCGTCAAAGGCCAAAAATATGCGTGGCCCAAGTGACAGGCCTCCCCCTACGCCAAATTTTTCACTCAGCCGCAATAAGTCAGCTTCCCCAACATTAAAAAGTCAAAGCATCCCCTTATCGACGTCACTTACCCTTGAGACTCTAAAGGACTGTCTTCACTTGTGTCTCAAATGCTTTAAAACACTGTTAAACAATCAGGTATGTAAACGAAGAGATCATGAAAATTGTGCTTTCCAAGTTTTGGTTGATTCTAATTTTGTGTCTCGTCTTTTGTTTCCTCCTTGCTGATTTTAAATCCGTGTTTCAGGATGGGTGTGCGAAAGCCTTTGAAAACTCTGAGGTTATAGAAATAATTACATTTTGTGTTCTCCACCCAAACTATGCGTAAGTTTGTAAGCCTTGTTTGCACTGTTTCTAAACGAATCACTTATCTCTAAAATTTCCCTCTAGAACAAAGGCACTGGCGCTTGACCTCCTTTCTGCCATCTGCCTTATCGGCGGCGGACACCCAAGAGTTTTAAAGGCCTTTGGCCACTTTCGTCGTACCATAGGGGAATCCGCGTGCTTCGAAACGATCATGAACGATTTTCGAGTTCATGAAGATTTGCCCTTAGAACAATACAACCTAGAATATTCAGTAAGTTGTCACTCTTTTTATTTGTAATCTGAACACGCATAATTGGCCGTTCTATAAGCCACCTTTTTTGCCTGGGTAACCCTAGCGTGTTTGCCGTTTTGACTGACTGGAAAGTTTTACATCTTAATTGATACCATTATTATTATTACTCTTCTTTCTAGGTTGCCTGCATCCAGTTTATTAACATTGTTGTGCATTCTCCTGAGAATATAAATCTTCGTGTGTACTTGCAGTATTCATTCACTCTGCTCGGACTTGATGATTTTTTGAGGGTAAGTAATACGTGCATATTCATGTACCGCTAATGCCTCTCTCTAGTGCTTCATGCCCAGTTGACTACGTGTAACTCGTAGTAATTATTGATCTTTTATTCTCTGCCTATCTTTTCTGTAATTTGAAATTTTAACGTTTGGGATTTCCCATGTGAGATTAAGTGTAGGTCATTTGTGGACCTCAATTCATTGTTGGAAACTGCTACGTTTTTGCCAAACCACATAGCCACCATAATTTTCGACGGCTTTTTATGCTCTTTGAGTTAACTATTTGAAATTTTGTTCATTGGATTTCGCGCCCCTCGCGAGAAATATGCATGATAAACTGAACGCACGACACAACCGTTTAGGTAATCAGTACACGGACGGTGTGCAACTCCACTGTACACCAGTGTCCTGTTTACACCCGGTAGGCACGTATATATTTTGGTCGCGCTCGAACATGGCCGTTGTTTGAACTGCATCTTTTTAACTTTTTGGTTTTAAACATTGCTACCTTTTGCTTCCTTCTTATTGGTTGAAATCAAATTATGAAAAATCGATAGGTAGTGTTGATGCTGCCGACTCAGTCTTAAAATCGATAGTGATCTTTTCGAATATTAAATGTGGGTCGAATTTTTTTCAAATAAATAAATTAGCCCAAATACTAGGTTGAGCTAAAAAATGAAACGCTAAGTAATCCCGATTGCTTAGTATGTAGATAGCCACCGTCGAAGCAGCCATCATTTAGTTAGAAGGGCGGTAGTTCACGATACTCCAATGACTATTGAGTTGGTTGACTAATTGGGCATTTTTGACAGAACGTGGCTTAACGCCTGCGTTTGTTTTTCCATTGCTCAACGTTAATTCCTCTGCTGTAAATGATCTGCAGTTATTTGGGTCCATTTCAGTCTTTCAAACGCATGTTTTTTCCAACAAGCAATGCATCACAAATTCTATTTACTTTACTAAAATTGCGATTTTGCCATGAATTTACATTGGGTATTGAAGTGATTAAGTGCCATTTGTAGGTCGCAGAAATACAAAAGCCCGATTTCCTTTTTTTCCTAACTCGATCTACCCGCTAGGCTCTTCAAGCTCGCCCCGGGGACAAGTTGAATCGTCATGTAGACGCCTACATGAACAACATGGTCAACTGCTCCCTCCTGCTGGACGACGCGGAAGCCAAGGAGGCGGCTGTTGAGGAGGTTGCTCGATTGGAAGCCGCCTTAGAGGCCTCAGAGAGCACCGCCAAGCAACAGGCTGCTTCATTCAAGGTAAAGTCAACTAGCCGGTTTTACTACGCCTGAGTTTCAGCCACCATAACGTACTTTTTTATGAAGTGGTCGGCCACAACTATTGCACAAGTTTTTGTGTCATCGACATCATCGTGATCGGTCTGAAGAACTGGTTAATCGGAAATGGAGGGAGACCGTTAAACAGGAATTTTGGGGTGTTCCGTGTCAGTTGAAACCCGTTTGAGGTAGATGTGAACTCCCTCAAAACCATCTCTGCCTCGCTTAAGTTTAACCCGTCACAATGAACCAAGGGTTATTGTAGTCCTTTACCGTTGCAGGCGGGTGTGGGTGTGGCAGTTTCTTTAATTAAAGAGGTGAAAGCTTGAAATGCTCTAAGACAGCAAATGCCCAAGTTGACTGCCTTCCTTTTGTTATGGAGGGGGACAGGAGTTAGCTAACCGAAAAAAACACCTCACAGAAAGCACTTATAGGTAGGTTCTAGATTTATGGAAATTTCATATGACATTTGTCTTTACAACGTACGAAGGGACTACTGCACCAGTTGAAAGACAGCTTTCCACTCTCTGGCATTGTAAGTTCTTGTTGCGAGCGATCCTCAATCAAGCGAGTTACTAATTAAAATTTGGTGTGAAATTTCACACGCCTTAGCTCGCTGGAACTCGCGACGTGCAATTAAAGAATGTAAAACCATGAAGGTATTTTGAAAATCATGATTTGAGTGCGCTCAGTGGTCTTACCTAATAGTTGGCACAGCTTACGTTTACCACCTGTTTGCTTTTCCTCAAGGTCTTTCTATCATATTTCGGTAGTTGGTCTATTGAAGCCACTATAATTTCTTTTACTACCAGAATACATCGAATTATGCGGTGCCTGGAGTCGTAAGCCGGCCTCACCGTCGTGTATTTACGTCTATTTAATCGTATTAGATCGCAATTTATCGTTTATTATTTCTTTTTTGGTAGCAAAGAGACCTTGCTCTATCCGAGCTCGTTGAATCTCTTCGTAGCAAAATCCGTGACATTAACGTGGCAGCAGGACTTCAGGAGACGGCGAACCGACGCATCCAAGAGCTGGAACAGTCGCTTGCAGCCGCTCACCATCAAATCCAGCTCCTCCAGAACGCAGCAGAGACCAATAGCAACGCTGTCGTCGCCGCTGCCTCCGAAACCAACAGCCTCGGTCAGGTGAAGCCTGCCCCGAACCCACGCCAGAAGAAACCCACCGTCTGCAACATGACAACTTCAACTACCCTGCCGATGGGCTTCGAGTTTCCTGACGGCGACAGCACCCAGCTGACTGGGTCTCCGTCAGATTCGCGACGCAAGTCAATGTCCCTCGATGTCCTCACCACCACGAATCAGTCGACTGTGAGTAGCAGTGACTCAATCACGCGTTCCTCACTTTCGTCGTCAGTGTCCTCAGGATCGGATGCCAACTATGGCACCTTTTCGAGAAAATCGGGCTCAATCACTGAGAAGCCCCGTCATGGCCTCATTTCGTGCACCCTCATCTCTCAAGGTGAGTTGACGCGCTCTCTTAGTTCGTAGGAGCTTTGTTGTCAAGTCTTTAGAACTCTTTGAGCAAGCCGCCAGGGCATGAATCGAAACAGCACTGGTCAATTTCCTTCACATTTAGGGGGTTTACTACACATGTATGGCTTCAGGCTGGGTGCCCTTGGCGCTGATCCGAATGAACTTATAACTAGCACCCAATGTCAGTCGGATACGAAACGCAATGGCCACAGATACTGCACCGAGCGTGGCTGTGAGTAGATATATCAGGTGTCTGACTTAATTTTTCGCAGATTTTCAGCTAAGTTATTTAAGATAAAAAAAATCGAGAGCAACGGACTTAATCGTGGAAATAGTCTCCATCGTTTTCTATAACCTTGCACCATCTCTCAGGTAACGTACGAATGCTATCACGAAAGAAGCTTGCAGGCTTCGAGGCAATAAAGTAATCAATGAATTTCCGCACATCGTCCAGTGTTTTGAACCGTTTATCCACTAAGGCGTGCTGCTGCATTGACCGGGACAAATGGTAGTTGGATGGGGTCACGTCTGATGAAAATTTCGCCTGTGAGAGAACTTCCCATTCCAAGTACAAGAAGATCGTCTGAGTCGCGCGAGCAACGTGAGGTCGAGCGTTGTCATTTAGCAGTAGCAGCAGCAGTATGACTTTCTTGCTTCCTTGCCCAGCACATGGCCCTTCCTGATCTCTGGTCTCGTCGTTCAGTTTGCCTAGTTGTCGGCTACAGCGTTTCACAGTCTGCGTCTGACCAGCTTTCAGGAGTTCGTGATAATGTGCACGATTTATGTCCCGCCAGATAGACAGGAGAACCTTCTTCAATTGGATGTCCTGTTTCGACGTCGATGTACTGGGTTGCCCGGGATCTACCCACGACGCCTTTTTTACGTTTGGGATTCTCGTAGAAAATATACCTTTCATCACCCATCTCAATTTTTCACAAGAAATCCTTTTTTTGTTGCCAGCGGGCAAGCAATGAAAGGCATGTGTTCAAACATTGACCCAGGTTATGTTCCTTTCAGCACACGTTGGATCCAACTTTCAAGTTGTTGATGCAAACGCTTCTAAATAGCTGTTTGGGTGACCCCTAAATTAGTTGCTTTTTTGGCGTTTTCGTTGAGTCTTCATGCAGCAGAGTCTGCGATTCCACATGTTCTTCAAATTTTCAAGACTGTGGTCTGAGACGTGGTTGGTCACTAAGATCGAAGTCACCACCTCTAAAACCTTTGTGTCATGAATTACATGCATCATAGGGCACAATTTTGGCACCAAGAACACTGTAAATTGATTCCTTCCGTGCTTTAGAAGCATTTTTCATCTGGAATTCGTACAAGATGCAGTGCGATCCACTGTGCTGTTTATCAGTTGCCATCGTAAACCCTGCTATTTTGAGAGGTAATGTAACTCCTGTAGACTTATCCTTCGGCGTTCTGAAACCTTGCGTCCGATCCTTTCACAACCACGAAAGACCGCGAAAATATGTCAATTAGGCCAAGCACCTAAGTTGCACTTTTTTGTATTTATTGAAAACTCAGTACCATTTTGGTAGTAATCTGACTTGCTAATTTTCCCACACCTTTTCTTGCTTCACATTCTTTGTGTACTTCTGCTCTAACAACTTCTGCTGAAGTACTTATTATTTCCCCTTCCTTTTCATCATCAGTATCATCATTGCTATCAGCTATTCTACCCATATTTGCAGTTTCCGATCTATGTTTGGCGCGCAAGACTTTCGCCAACGTCTCCACCAACCTCTCGCTGTTGCTCTCCCGTCTGGCCGCCGCCTCCTACCCCAAGCCTCCCTCTCCCTCCCCCGCCGTCGCCCTGCCCGACTGGCACACCCCAGCTCCCCTCGAAGCCGCCCGTCTCCGAAGGCGGCAACACCGGCTACGCAAGCCCGAGGTCATTGGCAGCACCCAGTGCCACCAGTTGGCTGCCATCCTGCCCGATCCCTGGGCCACGTGTTTCGCATCGGCCCATCGCACCTTCAAGTTGAGCGCTCAGCCGGTAGAAGACGGCGACGAAGCGGAGGTAGACAGCGACGCAGTAAGGTAAGAACGCTGTTTCAGCCTCATATTCGCTTACAACGCCTTCATTACCCGTGACTTTGGTGTTTGCGTTCCATGTATTAGCTCTAGAGTTATTACAGTTATCCATTTAACGGGTACGATCCAATAAACCATAGCTGATTTAATGAGCCATTCGCGGTTTCACCGTATAAAGGCCTGCACTGAGACATGCATGGCTTAATCTTTGAGACAAGCATATGACTACTGGCAGGATCAACCAGGTAGTTCACACACGCAGAGTGCGCCGAGCAGCGCTAAAGGAGGAAGGGCCGCCTTCTCGGCCTCCTCCTCCACCGCTACACGACGACAACCCCACAACGCCGGCCCCCAACTGCTACACAGCAACGCTGCATTGCCCTCAACACAACCACCACCACTACCACGCACATGCAGCATTATCATTGTCGCCGTGTAAGCACCTAGGACCAGGCGGCTCCTGGCCCGCA
>UXSR01000438.1:0-34086 GCA_900604375.1 Mesocestoides corti
TATATATATATATATATATATATATATATAGTGATTGAATTTAACAACATATTAACCACGGTATGAAAATGACGATCTCACGCATACGGAGAAAAAGAAACAAAAAACCAGATGGATTTGATTTCAAAGGGGGTAGTAGGAAAAGGAGCAAAATTCGTAGAAAACCTTCAAAATAAAAGCCTACATTCTGCCCACCGGGCCTATATTAGCTTTCTACCACGGTGTCACTAACGTGAAAAAAAATAGCTAAAATATCACATTTATACGAGCAATCCGCCTTAGCTATGTAAAAAAAAACTTTGAGACACTACTTTTTATACGCAATTCAAAATAATGACAACTTAGTAAATTAAAGTACAGATCGACAATAACGAAAAGTTAAAAGAATCCATGCCGAAATAAGGAAGTGGCCATTGCCTGAATTCACCATCACATTTTACACCTCGCTACCGCATGAAATTCGTGGGGTTCGTGCAGGAGTCGGCCTGCAATAAGAGCCACACTTACCAAGCACGCGCATACCAAAAGGACCAGCTTTCGCTACCATTTTCACGGGTTGCCCTGACTGATTTTAGCTGCGCGCGCATCATGCAGTTGAGGTCATGTTCAGGTTACTCAAAATCACCCCCATGCAAAACTTAATTTTCGGAAGAAAAAAACGGAGCAATGTAAGCAAACAGAAATGCACTCACGAGCATTATGAGCAACATGGTTTGGATAGGCATTAAGTATGGTGAGCCACGGATTTTTTAGATTGTGCAATGACTTAATGTGTTGTCGTGTGAGTTGATATTCCAGACCAACGGTCCTGTTCATAAACCGAAATATGCCAACGATGAACAACCCTTTGCTGTGTTCCGACAACCAATGGGTTGTGGACGTCTGCGGTCAGATTCAAGCAGACTCAAGAGGCACAGATTGACGAAAATCGTCATGTCCTTAATCCATTAGTCTTAGATTGTAGTAAACGAAGACAAAATTAGCAGTTGCAGTCCCCAACTTGCATACGAAGTAGTGTACGAACAGTCGGGTTACAAGGAAGACAACTTTTCTGTAGACTCAGCCTTCACTTTTAATTTGGAATCTCCAAAAAGAAACGAAGCGGGATCTGTATGCGGTGCAAATGTAGGGACGAAAATTAAACTTTGTCACGGTCATCTTTTCGAAACATGACACACAAAATGCGTGGAAAGTCAGCGGTTGCTTTATTTGAAGCATACAAGTGAAATCGAAACGAAGCTGTAAGATAAAATACTAGATTTTTAATAATTCCCTCGTATTTCTCTTGGGTAAAAAAGTGACTGTCTGAGGGAAAACATTTTCAGATAATAATGCAAGCACTTGAGATGGTAAGTTCGTCTAAAATATAAACTATTAACTGATTTTTCAGCTTAGTAGAAAACTGAAATGGCAAAAACAGCAGTGAAACGGAGGGACTTTTTGAGCTAAGCACAATTAAGGTTGTATATATGCGTACTCCGAAGCAATTTTTAGACTTTTGAGTGCGCCAATGACCGTTCGCTGGGAAGTTTCAGGAAACGGTAACATTGGAAACGTACTCGGCGATTCAAACAACGCACCAATCACGTAGGTAATATGATCCAGTGCGGATCATTGTTAGGTCCCATTAGCTGTCATCAACAAACTCAACTTTTGCGCAGCCTCAGAGTATGTAAGGAACCAGCTCGCCACTATCTTCGGTTAAATGCGTATATTAGAGTCAGTGTTCGTTAACTCTGCGACTCAAATTCCACCCACTTAGCCTCCTGATTCAAAACACGATAATGAAGAGCAGTCTACGCATTGAGATTCCATGGATGTTGTGGATGTCAAATATCAGCTTGAGCGCAATACCAGCGCACAACCCCTAACACACCATAGAATCTATTCACAAATATTTTCTACTAGTGTGTGAGAGATAATTTGAGGTACAATCGGTCTTTATCACTTATAATTAAAAATAAACGTCAAACAAACTGCCGGTGGCTATGAAAAAAATGCGCCTGGAAAATGGAACTTAATTTGACTGTTGTTAGATCACATTATAGGCATGTGTGCACGACGCACGTACTTGGAAACATGAGGCCGTTACTGTCTCCACTTAAAAATTTTAGTATCCCTGTTCTTAGTTTGGTGACTAAGCTTGTGGTTATATTGGGTAATGTTTCTTTAAACAAAATGGACGCAGTGATGGCTATTAAAAAGGTATGACTATAAATGGCCTCGATAAGCATTCTACATATTGTTTATACGTATCATATGATGCGCAAATGCCTGTAACCTAATGTTTCATAAACTTCATTAGATTGATATCACAATGCCAGGCCACGACGAACAATATTTAGTACATGCAGTCAGTTTTTATGTGATGATACACGACAACACGAGAGGGCGAATAAAAGAGTGCTGATGCTACGTAAGTGTGATACAATAACACGTTCGGATTTATGGGAGGGCTTTGAGAAGAGGAATCCAAATGCAAACCACATAAATGAAAACAGTAAAATAAAAATTGATTAATAGCACGTAGACACGTGCCATCCAAACAGTGAACTTGTTCTACGACGTACACCTTTAATTTGAAAAACTTCCTTACACCACGTTAACTACTTCATAATACAACAGCACGGAACAAGATTGAGGATGATAAGGGCAGAAGACATACCTGCTTGAAGCATTCCCAAGCGGCCGGTGTCCCTCCCGTCTTTTCCAGGTATTCATTCCATGAAAAACTATCTGAGAGATCCATATCTGATAGAGGAGAAGGAGATTATTAGTACGCGAAATAAGCGATGAAGTAGCAGTGCAAACGTGCAAAAGTAATCACGTTGTTAAAATGGAGATTGTAGTGATTAGTGCCAAGCAATTAAACAAATGGCCAACATGCACGCACAACGTAGCGGGTAAGTGGAGTGGGATAATGCATCATCATGCGTTCTTACCTCCTCTAACTCGGACGCTGCCGACATCATAAAGACCCATTGTGGTGACAGAATCACTGAGGATGGGGTAAATGAAAGTGCTGTTTATAAACATCACAAGCTTTAGGCTTGTATCAACGTAGAACACAGTGAACAGATTACATTTAGGGTCAACCTCAGTTGACTCGGGCGTAGAACAACTTCGACATTATACATTATGGAATGGTAAGCGTGAACTTTTGTGCTTGATGCATAGTTTTAACATCATATAACTTAAAAAGTGCAAATTAATTGGATTCCGTTCTGAGGGGTTTCAAAACCCCCATGAGGTATTAAAGTTGAAGTGTCGTTAACGGAAATATCTCTATCAGTCGTGTAAACACCATTTGTGTGCAGTGCATATGCGAATCACTACCTGTCGTCAACCAATTTAAATGATTACATACGAAACTAGCTGCAAGGAAAAATTTTGCGGCCTAACCGGCTAATGAAAAGCGCTACCCACCTGTGAAAGGACTTAACGTGACCACCAACTTCAAGTAAATGGAAGCATGCGAATAGTGGCATCTCATTCGCTTCAAAGTTTTGTCGAATACATCGTCTCAAAGTTACTATCTATGTAAGGGAAAATTTCTACGCTTTTCAAAAGCAGGATGCAAAAAAGTTGAACGTTTTACAGAAAACCCTTTCAGAAAACGTGCCTAACACAACTAAGCACCGCCATAAACCATACCACCGAAACTTGTACGCTTCCGCATAAAATACTTTTGCTTAGTTTATGGATTTTACAAATAGGTTTTAAGGCTTTTTGATTAATATTAAGCGAAGGAGGAGAACATGGATTGTTCCCCAAAACAAACAGTTGTGCGAACCATTGATCTAGCGAAGAAACTTACAAAAGTTTAAGCTACGAGAATAAGTAGAAGAGGCGAAATAAAACAAGTGCCAGTTAGTGATAGTAGTGACGACACCAGAACGCGCAGGCATGATGGGCAAGAACTAATGCAGCATGTGACTTTAAAAACAGAATCCAATGTAGTATCAAACCAAAATTATGATGAAGAAAATACAAACACGTGTAAACTAACTGATAAATTTGGTGCTAGAGACGATTGCTCGAACAATAAAATTTTCAACCAGATGAAATAAACAATGCGAAAAATTTTTAAATAAAACCATCTTCCTAATAACCAATAAGTCTTTTTTTTAATTTTTTTACAAATAAAACCATGGCAGGGGCAAGATAGAACAATATAACATATAAACTTACAATTCTTAAATTAAAATCAAATACTGCTATTAAACGTTGAACTTGTAGGTTGAAAAGCCTACATTAATGGGCTTTGCTGCAAGCAACCCAGTAACCAATTGTATACGCATCGTTCACTTCAACAATTCCTCATGAGATATTGGGGAGTAGATTGACGAGCTCTAGAATTAGAAAGAGGCTTGACTAGAAAAATTAACCTGAAAAACTGTATTATATTTACAGTTTTGAGCTGCAAATTTTTTACTATTCAAGTGCATCAATATACATTTCTCGACTATCTGTGACCTGCTTTTTTGACAAAATAATAGTAAGCACAAAATGTCGAAAAAGTTTCTCTATAATAAACATTAGGTATGCAAAATATAATTTGCGGACTGAAAATTGGTTGTGATAGGCGATAATAGGGAGTCCGATGCTGAGATTTATTATCTTTAATGTTACAAATCCGGTACAATTTCATTGATGGGTACAAATAATTTACTTTCATGAATTACGATCAGCATTCGGTCTCGACTGATAGTCACTATGTTGTGTGTTCCTGTCCTTACATGCTTTGAGTCCTGCTACTTATTACAATCACGACTCAACATCACATTGAATTTTCATTCTGTCCATCATGAACGGATGGGTAATAAACACGATTGTGATAAGTCATGATAGATGGTACAATAATTGCGGAATCTGGACTGGTTGATATTTACATTCTTCGCAATTGTCGAAAACTATTAAATTAATTCCCTTAATCAGGTCTGCCGGTGAAATGCTCACTCTATCTTGGCATTCTGTCGCATTTCAAATATTGAACATTAAAGACATCGTAAGAACCTTGGCCAGCTGAAAATTTTAAAAAGTGAGCCTAGAATAGGTAATCCAGAGATATTGACTTATAGTTAATTGAAATGACTCGATGCCTCATCCAATCTTTGAATTATGTGGCTCGATTCGTTGGTCTCTGAAGAAAAAGACATGGAAAGAGGCTTATAAAAGAGTGACTTTACCCAAAAATTTGAATTTGATATAAGCGAAGTATTTTGTACGAAGTATTTTGCCTTCTTATGGGTGTGTAACCGATAAAGTCCAATTTTTGTTAGTTTTGTCCAAGTTAATTAATTCAGTGGCTGAAATAAATGGTGGTGAGGTGAAAAATAATCTAAGAAGTTATGGACAGAAATGCTGTAATTATGCTGGCAGGATGGCTTTTATTACTCAAAAATAATAGAAGCAATGTACTTGAAAAGTGAATATTGAAATTCATGACATGGTAGGTCCAAGGGTCTCAGATCCTGAATGCGTACTTTTTATGTAGGCGCCTCTTGGATTAACCATCAATTTGACATGCATGTTTAGTTTGTAAAAGAAAACCGATTTATCCTGAATTATATCATGTTATGATCATTCAACTCAAACCTGTGCGATTTCATTTGTAATGCAGTTTACACAATTGTCTGTATTCATTTTGTTTCCAAAAACCTGATTTGGAGAATGATTTCATTTAAATCTCTACAGACGTTGGTTAAATATATTTGACTTACTTACAAGAAAGAACCACCTTTATGCATTTTCTAGTTAAAAGTCTCGGTTTTTGTTCATTCAATTAGGAAAAAGGAATCCCCATTTAGTCAACTGAATCCTCAGCCTATTATCATTCTAGGCGTTGGAAATTAATGCAATCGACAATATTGCAGTGGACTAAACAAATGTGTAAATTAAGTGTCCATTTACATAATCCAACCAGATTTAACTTTACTAGTAATTTAATAGGGATATGAATCTCCTCGGCAATAAGCATGCTGCATATAAGTCCTGACAGAATTGGTGTTTACATTTCAATAATGAGGACGCCGAATTTACACTAAAAACACATCAGTATATTGCCAAAGCTAACTCATTTCGCAATCGGGTCGGCTTTAGATTTTGGATAAGTTTCTTGAAACACATTTGAGAAAAGCTGGTTGTGATTTTCTAAAATGATGGAAGATTTAAATAAGTGTTACCGAATTTCGCTAAACATAACCCATTTCATATTGAAGACATGGGATATTCTTAGTCATTGTTGTTGAACCGGCACACATCTCCATTGGGTATGTGATATGCAATTCTTGCGTGATGCCTGCCCCCACATGGCACCTAAATTTCAATCAGAATAATTATAATCTTGAGTAAATTTGCCGATTGGGTACTAGGCTGTTGGCCAGCAATTTGCATGAGTAACATCGTGTAAAACCGACTAAATGCACAAGTAGAAGCTAATCCTGCTCATGAATGCAGGATTTGCTTAAATAAGATTCAATTTACAAACATAGGCTCAGGGAACCATGAAAGATTCCAAATAGTGTTGTAAATTACGTGGAAAAGTAAAGGATTTTAAAATTTGTGAGCCTTTGTCAGGTGACCTCAAAATCCTCCTGATCATCATTCGACACGGCGATCGCTAGGTCAAAGTATGTGACACAGAGATAGAGTCGAGTGCCTTTTAACGAATATGGAAACCCATATATTTAATTATTGGCTGAAAGGTGTAAGAGGGGGTTTTCAGTTAAAATAAGACGAAAGGATTCCAATAAAAAAATTTGCTGGCTTGAATATTTTTTATTCCATCAACCTCTGTTGTTGGGAAAATTAGTGAGATGATATTATTGGGCCTGATCGATGAAGCTAAGTCCGCACTCTTCTTTTGGTGTCTCCAAATAAGAGTAAAAATTTCGACAATATGTCGCATAATATTGCAGTATTTCAACCCTACGGTGAGGTTAATCTAGTCACTCTTCCCTACATTCAGGCCGTCATTCTACCGCTGTTCACGCCAGCTCAGTACATAGACTGAGGCCCAAGCCCTTCCGAGTTTGCTCGATTGTTGGGGACTTCAACATTCATTCTGTTTTAAACATTTTTTTAGTAAATTTGGGAGCATTATTCAATTTCTGCATGTACTTAGGATATTAGTCCCTTCAATCATGTCATAGCTCAACCTTTGTGACCTATTTGTTTTATGTACACAATTTTGCTTTAGCACGCATCGTACAAGGCTGATAGAATTCACAAGTTGTTACATGCAAAGTGTGCTTTAACAGAGTCCTGTTATTATTGGTTAATCGGCGTGCGAGAGATTTGTACTGCATATTTAAAAAGTAATTTGGTTCCACGCTACTTACGCACCCATTTTGTTAAGCCTATGAAAACTTCAGGTGCAGCAGTAACAAATCAATCGGGCGCCAATCTCGCTAAGGATTCAGTAAAACATTCATTTTGCAGCCGGGTGTTTCCGTGTTGGAAATCCACGTCGAAGGAGAATTCCGAGAAGGTTGCTGACACCGAAGGATTAGAAGTTGAAACGGTAGACCGGATTCTAGTAGGTTCTGCTTTACCCGGAATTCTCTTCGATGAACAAGACGCGGAAGGTGGAGCAGAGGGACTGGAAAGTGTTTCTTCAGAAGATACTGATATTTCAGATTTTATAAAAATTTCTACATTCAAGCGTGTGGAGGGAGATTTATGACCACAACTCAGGGATCCAAATATTTCGCTTATGGTGAAATTTTGATTTTTTTAACCTGCTGACAATCATTTTCTTAATTTTCTTGTGTATAAATGACTAAAGCCTATTAAGCAAAACTTTTGTCATGATTTTTGAACATTTTGACTTGAGAGGGCCACTATATTCCATGAAAGCAAGTTATTACGTCTCATGTCCGATTGCATTGATGCCTTATTATTGTATCATTCGTGTTGGGTCTTCATGTTTATCAGATTTACTAATTCAGATCTCTCTCCCTAATCAAACTAGGAGCCTGGTTTGATAAGTTTACAATGCCATGGACGACTTCTCAAACATTGTCTTCTGGTAACTCAGGCATGATTGCCGCGTGCTTGAAGCAACCTCTTTGACAATAAATATTAGCTCTGTTGTTGCCTATGCTTAAATCGATTTCATGGTATAACTTTCACTAACACAATTACGAGATTTTTATCTGGGTAGCACAGTCACTTTAGGCCATCAGCAGCCCACGATCACTTAACTTGAACCCATTTCAAAAAGAACTTCAATTTATTTTTTAAAGATTGGACATCCTTTTGAGCATTCTACTTGTTCATACATAAAAATGGGGCATTGTAGAGATAGCACAAGAAAATTAATGTTTATTGACAGTTTAGGGAGCCAGATGGACAGAGGATTATAAATCCACGTTTGCACTAATCTTGAAGGGAAGTTTATCCATGTATACGGAGGTTATTCCATAACTTCAACAATCTTTTATCCATATTTTCTAGTTGTTCAAGCTATAAGTATGTCCGCCGCCAAAATGACTTGCTGGCAAGCAATCCACCGTGTAAGTTACATAGTTATTAACGAAAAGCAATTATAAAGATTAATGGTTAGAGACGTAATTTATTGGTTTAAGTGTAAGCAGATTAGGACGTGACGATATACTCAGGTGTGTTATTGTCTTAAGTTTTGTCTCTTATTGCCAAGAAACAGTTGCAATATTTCTGTTAAAGTTACTCAGCCATTGCGTAACTAAGACAAATGCAACTTCCGTCTGCACCACAATGCCATTCGTCACGTGGAAAAAGTCATCAGAATTCACGCACTCGTTGATTGATAAAAAGTTCAACAATTACAATTGCGTCTACTTTTTGTGGCACATTCACGCCAAGAGCATCAGTGTGGTTCTGTCCCTGATACGATTTAACTTATTTTTGTTCCTTAATCATTTTTGTGGCATCAAATAAGAACTATTGAAAGTAGGAAAAGGTCATTGAGTTCAGATTCCCTGAACACTAAGTCAGATTTCCCCACATTACACTTTTCCGGCAAAGGCCTCTACCACTTCTTTATTAACTCCCTCGAGGATTGCCATCAGGCCACTTCAACTTGCAACCACTTAACGTAGTCCACAACCAGTACCAGTTTCATTAATTTCGAAAAGTCCAATACAGTGGCATAGAAAGAATCATTTTTGTGGCCCCCTTTTAAGGGCAACTTGCCCGAAAACGATATTCTTACACCTTTGCATGCCAGCACCCCAAACAAAATCAACAATCTCACAAAAACGCAGAACAGGGATGCATCCTTTTGAAATGAGAAATGCTCGAACGTAGCAAGAGTTTCTGGTTTAATGTGTCAGGCTTGTGGTCGTACTCACTTGTAGTACATAATGCCCTCCTCTCTGCCCTCCAGAAACCTTAGCCATAAGTCGACGATCATCATTAAATCGATGCTCCGTGTTGACTGTTCACTCTTATTGACCCCACTTTCGAGTACCTGTTTTGGTGAAATGCACGAACCATAGACCGTAACCACTGAGTGATTACTGACACCTTTCTATCGTATTTGTGCAAAGTGAATAAAAAATCTGTAAATGCTTCGTCGGACTGAACAGCCGATCGAGGATCTCATAAATTGATTACTATGGGTCTAAACACGAATTTACTCTATGCTTCTTACTGAGCAGGCACATAAGAAAATTCTGTTACTTGGTTGAAGCATACTTTCGCAAGCTTCGTACTAATTATTAATGTTTGCAGTCTATGAAATAGAATGATTCAGCAAGTGTTCGTGTGCGGAATGTCCTTTCAGTGAGCATCTTTATTTGCCGAAAATAATTGCTCATTCTGATTTAACGGTTTGATTACAAAGACGGGTAAATTGGTTACGGAAATTGCGTTGAGTGGCACAAGTAAGTCATCATAGTAAATGAGTAACAGAAGCAAAAATCACCACGTAAATTGAGACATGAGAAAAAAACATATTGAGTCTGCATACCACAAGCTATTTTGGTATTTGTTAGTTACAATTCAGAGAGAAATATCACTTTCTCAGAAATGCGAATATCGATTGGCAATATGCCCTTTAATGCTAATTGCCATGACAAGCCAAAGGGGTTAAATAGTTTATGCACTCGAATTTAATCATTCATTTTAACGTCTATCTGTAAATCACGACTTTAGTACTTCAATGACGCTAAGTGTTAGCATCCATCCCATTCCGTAAGCAAATGCCTCCAGATTTGATGCGACGTATTGAGTCCTTTTGGCAGAGCTAATTTCGAATAATCAAACAATCTTAAGAACATATAAAGAGAAACATTTGAATTTCAAGCTTAAGTCGCCGCAATCATTGTTGCTCTCGGCATGATAACGTCGCGACAAACTGTTGTTCTGGCCTCGCCCACACGCGGTTCCTGACCTGGGTGATTACGGCTGCAGATACCCAATTCGATAGATTCGAGTGACTGGACATGCCAATAAGTTTCCATTGTCAAGACAAATCTCAAACTAAACTTACACAGAAATTTTCAAATTAGATGTGTTCTGAATTGCCGATCAAGACGTGCATAAGTTATCCATTCTGACTGTAATGCCACGGAGTTTAATTACAGCTTAGGCGAAATAAAGAAATGTGTGTTTGATTTTACACTGATGAGCTGTTTGAGGTTGCTCCATCAAAAGCATGCAAAGGAATGAATGATCACACGATTCTTGGTTCATGTGACCTTATAAGGTGAATCCTGGTCCAGATTATGATGTGGGGGCTGGCCTAATTCATGGTTATTTGCACTGTCGTTAAGACTTCCCCTTAAGGCCACCTGCCACCCACGTGTTCAGGAAACACGCGTAGGAGGATTTAGTAAACTTTGAGTTTCAGTGGCTAGCGGTGAAATAATACGAGTTCATATAAAGGTGCGCAATTTTTATATATTTCCCATCATATCCCCAAGCCCAGGGCGACAGCGAGTATAGTGTAGCGTAAAAGCAATCTAATAATATTCCTGTTTGCACTACTGAACCTATTGCCTACAGTAGTAGGCTTTCGACGCACCGTTATAACCACCGATCTAACCGAATTCGTTTCTTAGTTTAATTTTAAAGTAATAAAAAAGACATGGGGAATATAAAATTAATTGTGTCAGGCAGACATCTTGTGTAACTTTTGGAATAGCTGCTTTGGTGAAATGGAGCATTCAGTAAAACCAGATAAGCAATAGCTAACGTAGTCCTCGTAGGGAAATGTTAACACAGGTAGTACCGCTAATTTAAACCTGGTCAGTCTCGTCTAGGATCCATTTCGCATATGCCTCGGTTCAATTCCTTTAGGTTTTTTGGCTCCAAATAGTCAAAATAAAATTTCGTTCAGACAAAATCAATATCCGTCTTTGTCGTGTTTGGTCATTAAACAAGAACGAATGCGAACACACCCTGGCACGCACGAATCCCACCTTCTATTTGGGATCCATGAACGAGACCCCGAGGAGCATGCTGAGTGCCGTTTTAGCCGGTAGGCCTAACAGGGCATGCTTTGCGTCAGACTATATGTGTATTGAGAGACCTTGATAGTTAATTAGAAAAAACGCACACTTGAAGTAGGTGTGAGCCAGGTGAAAGAGGGTGATAAGCTTACGCGATCGACGTGGGGTGGTGTGCATGGCTGATTGGAACCAAAAACGACTGAATCAGAGAATCTTTAATGTTAGCTATGCAAAGATCATAGTTTTAGACAATTCTGATTTCTCCAGCTGCCTTAAATGAGGGTTCCATTGCGGCTGGTCTGATTCATATGACAATTTCTACTTAAACGTGTGTTTGGAGTTAGTTTTCAGTAGCAGTTTCACCTAACGCAGTAAACCATGCCTAGGAGTGCCATTTGCTCATTCCATGAATCCTTACCCAAGGCACTAAAATGGTGACATTATTGGGTTTTATTGGAAATGGGAAATTCATTACTACTAGGGTTAAGGGCGATAAAGCTGTGATGAGTGACTGTGCTGCTGTCGAAAATTATGCGCAATCTGGAGACTCATCACTGTTGCTGGGTGCTAGGAAACAATTAATGCATTCTGGTAGTGACTTCGAACTTCAGCTCATGAGCTTGTTAGTCCTGCGTGTGCAATTTCGCGAACGGTAGTAAAGAATAAATTTTAGTGATGAGTCACATGAAGAAAGCTTTCCGCGAAGTACCCGTGGTGGTGACAGGCGAACTTCCTTTGATAGAGGTGAGCACACACTATTCCATTTTTGGATGCGTTGAGTGAATAAAAGTCAATGGTTGAAAGCAAAATTAGGCATGTGTTTGATTAACGTAAGAACTGTAAAGTTCAGTTACAAGGGCAACCTTTATCAAAGGCAGACAAATGCTTTGTGTGGGTGTGTGCTATGAATCACCAAGGCTTAGCATGAGCTGGCGCACAGAAGCAACAGCCCTGCATCCAGCGGAGTGGAGACGTTAATGGGCGAGTCGCTTGGGCCAGTGGGTGCCACCGTGTGGCGAGATGCCAAGGTGAGTGGAATGGTTCTTTCATTTAAACTCACAGTCAATTATGAACACGAAGGACCGTTTTTTCCTCGCATAACTGAGCATGGGTTCATGGAGCCAAAATGCGACCTTTAATAATACATTTTTTTTGGGATGAGTTCTTTGTCGAGTGAACTGACTGTTGAGGCTGTGTCTTAGATAAGCGTTGGTGCTGCTGCCAACCAATTCCGAAAAGTCTCCAGCAAGATGTTAGTTTGAAAATGCGTGGCTTTCAAAAGTGTTTTATTTGTTTCCACAACTGAAGTCGAATGAAGAATAATGTCGATCATAAAGAGAGCTTGACTGTTCTCCACCATAAGTTTTTCAGACGCAGTTTCCGTAGATGTTTCATAACTTAATCAAGTTCACGATTGTCAGTCGTAACACCAAATTTGAGATTGGCAGATGTCTTTAGAGCCACTAGGAGGAGTAAAGGGAGAATGAAACAGACACATGACGCGGCGACCTCTACAATTAACCGCTACTTCACACCAACTACTGAACTATTTATAGAATGTTTTGCGCTAAGTGACTGTAAAAGCTCATGCTCCATTTAAAATCAAATTAAATACAAGAGCTCATTAAAAGTGTATCATTCGGTAATGTCCCTTCCATTATTTCCTACAAGTATCTCTCGAAGTTATACACGTTTCTGAGTGGCTTCTTTCTAGTAACAGCATGAGTCCTCTTCAAAAAATTCGTAGGATCGTTTTTAACGTCTTCCATAGAAAAAAATGTATTACCACTCAAGGTAATTTGCAGCGAACAAAAATTATGCAAACATGGGAGAATTAAGGTCAGAGTGTTGTTGATCGCATTTGTCGACGTTAGCTCATTTGTGACTCACACATCTGAGGTATAAATGCGCTAGCGCAGACTCCATACTTAACACAACGACACCAACTCGGTTGAGCTCTGAAGTAAACGGTTGTGTCTACGTCCTCTCCTGTCTTTTTCTCCCCCGAGGGTATCAGGGAAGCTTAACCGGGCCAGAGTTAATTCAGTGGCCCCGGCGTGATTCAAGAGAACACACTGGGACAACAACAAGAAGATTGAAATAAATCAGACATTTTGCTTGTGCTTCAATATTGAGTTAGGTGAATTGCTCACGGTAATAATTCGACAGTGTTTTTTGGTCTCATGCGAGACTTCGAACAACACTTCCATCTGATGTGATTTAGTCTTTGTCATAGATTCTGTTCTTCCATTTCTGTGATTCTAGCTTCTTTATCTTGTAATGCTGTTGCGCACAATATATTTTTCGTAATTAGCTATGATGTGATGGAAGAATAGATCCTTGAAATCGATTGACCCACTTCTAAACCATCCAAAGAACCACACTGGATATGTCTTTTTATAGTCGGAACATTTATCTCCTTCTTGATCTCAAACCAAATAGCATCGAAAATGTAGCTGCTTGTTTTCCAATTGAAAAATTAAGCCTAAGCATAAATTAGGTCAAGTAAACTATTTGTTGGGGTTATATTGACGCACAGTGCATATAGATAGCTGCCAATGAGGAATATGACTTTATTGAAACCATTAACACAGTCAAAAGTGCAGACTTCAGTCATTTAAGAAGACCTGGCAAGAACTTTTGCACAAGCCCAATAGTAATGTTACTTAAGAAAAACTAGGTGTGGAATGCCTAAACCCGGGTTTGAAAAACAGTAAAACAGAACAGGTTTGATCGCCCTTCTAGTGACGGAGTCACAAGCTTGAATGAAGGACGTAGAGCTGCGCTGCTATTGTTACTTCATCAAATTTGTGCGCGATGCCACTGTCGTTAAAAAGTACTCAACATTTTGCCTTCAAAACATTGACAAATGAACATGATTTGCCTTAGTTCAAGTGAAGTATAAATTAAATTGTGGAATTTTCATGTCTCGTCCTATGAACTTACATACGCTAAGTAGAAAAAATCGAACTGCCTTCTGGATGAAATCCTTAAATAAATTGAGTGAACGTTATCAAAACCATAGCTATTATTGGTGAACCGTAATGACTTCGTTGGCGCTACCATACAACCCTGCTAGTCGACAATCCGTAATAGCCCAAGAAAGACAAGACAAATGATAGCAAAATGACGATTTGTTTACATTTGACCACGCAAGTCCTTTTATAGCAGATCGCGTGAGTGAATATCGAACGTCAACTGTAATCGATAATAGATGGCATTCAATGAACTCATGAACAAGCTTCACTCGCGCTCGTTTGATGAAAGTTCAAAACAGAACCATGCTGTTAAAAATCGCTGTGAAGAAACGCTCATATTGGAATAATGGGCCGGCTTCATGAGGTGGTGGTTCATCCGTACGCTGTCTGAAAATAGAATATGTCTGGGGTTGAGGCTTTCTTTCTGCATCAAGGGTATGGATAATTTGTCGGTGGTTGAGTCTCACATAATGTAAAGCAGTTGAATTCTCCTCGAAAAAAGGATGGTTTATTTCATCACTGAGTAACAGAATTAACCTCACTAAATTAAGTGCCCTATTTGGATACTTAAGATTCGATTAAATTTACACAAAACGGGTGCTTTTCAAAAAATGCCTTCTCACAGGAAAGCTGTTTGTGTTAACTTATCCACTCTGGAAACCCTAATTACGCAGAGCATTAAAACTTCTAAAAAGTGATTTTCTAAGTGGCAACATGAAACGAGGTCTGGGTATGTTCTGGGAAACCGAATTTTACTGTAACACTTGAAAATTTACGCTTAATTAAATATTTGACAATTCAAATTTGTCGCGTGATAACAAAACTGAACAAGCCTGGACGTGTTCGAACAAACAACTACTTTTTGCTATTACACTAGGATGGGGCAGTGAATGCGAAGCATTAAATACGCGGCTGTACAGCGTGTAGGGAACGAAGGGTCGAATTTTGTTTTCAGGGCAAAGACAGGGCCACAACGTCGTGCAGAGTGATTTTACAGCCTCAGCCAATAGTTGCATAACACGCCCAAACGCTCCCATGTATATGCTCCCTAAATGAGATCGATGGAAATTTAGATGGATAAAGCATTTGCAGGTGAATAAACCAATATAATAGGAGCGGTGAACTTGACTAAAAAAATGTGCATGAATGCAAATTAAACAAAGGTGCAGAGTTTTAGGGATGTAAATTTCTCCAACAAATGGCTGCTGCTTGTGGAGAGTTTATTCCTTTAAAGCTAAAAGTCAATAGTTTGACAAAACCACCTCTGGAAATACGGTGGTGAGGTTAAAGTGAGTGACGAAGGGATGGAACAATTACTCGAGCGGCTAGTGTCAATGCTTGCAGATCGCCAGTCATCTCAGGCCGCTCCCGCCAGTACGCCGTCAGTTGACGGCCTTACCAACGGTGTCATGGAGTTCTCCAATGATCCGGAGAATGATGTAACGTTCGGGTTCTGGTATCGGTGTTACAAAGACCTGTTCCGAGTCGATCTCGCGTCCCAGGACGACGCATGGAATGTCAGACTCCCTACCCGCAAACTGGGCCTAGCTGAACCGGAGAGATACACAGACACGATTCTCCTCAAGTCATCACTCGACTTCACTTTTGGAAAAACCGTTCAAAACCTCAATCGGATGTTTAAAGAATGCACCTATTTGTTCAGTATCCGGTACAAATGCCTCAAACTCCCAACAGGAGAGTTTGATGACTTCCTTGACCATCTAGCAGTGGTCAATCGAGAGTGCGAGAAAAATCAGTTCAAATCAATGACTGATGACCAGCTCAAAACTCTCATTCTCATTTGCAGCCTTCAAATTCCTACGTACACAGATATGCAAATGTGGCTGCTACGCCTGATTGATCAAAATCCCTCTATGACGCTGGACAATATTCTCGATGACTGAAGTCAATACGGTCCACCGTATCCAAAAACCACCTCCAACGTCTGGCCCTCCCAGACCTCCTCAGCCAAAATCGGACGGAGAATCAATCAGCACAAGTTGTCGAAGAAAAACATGGGGCACCCTTCCTTCCGCTTGTTGCCACTGTGGAGCCTGTCATTATGTCAAGTTCTGCCCTTGCAAGCAGCACCGATGCCAGTAATGCAAAGCTAAGGGCCACAAGGACGGACTCTGCCAATCATCTCTATCCAGCAGGAGTGGATGACACCCCCACCTCCACACAATGAAAAGGTCAAAAGCCAAACCAGCCAGCCCCACCATCTCATCTCTCAGCCTACGAGTCACCTCCGAAGACACTTCACAGCAGCAGAGGATGTATACAACCTTCCTCATCAATGGCCATCCAGTTCGTCTGTAGCTAGACAGCCTCGGGTGTTACCATCATCTCGGAAACCCAATAACGCTCCATCGGGAGTCTTCCACTCAGGGACACCTCTGAAACGGCAATCAGTGACTGCGGTGGTGAAATTCACTTCAGTGGCCAAATGCAATGCTGTGTGTCCTTCCACGGAACAACCTTTAGTGGCACATGTTATGTCCTCAACGCCAACCTGAACATCCTTGGTCTGGATTGGTTCAAACAATTTGGTTTGGCCGATGTCCCGATCAGCTCCACCTGCAATGCCCTACACTTGTCAACAAACCTTGCGGAAATACTGCGAACATCATCAACCAGTTCACCACAGTTTTTCAACCTGAATTGGGACACTTCTACGACACAGGTCACCCTTCGCCTTATGCCGGACGCCAAACCGGTCTTCCGTCCGAAAAGATCGGTCCCATATGCATCGTTACCGCTGGTTGATGCTGAGTTAGAACGTCTTGAACACGAAGGCGTCCTGTCGTCGGTCCCATACTCAGCCTGGGCGGCCCTAATCGTTGTGGTAAAGAAGGCCAATGGTTCAATCGGCATATGCGCAGACTTCTCCACTGGTCTAAATGCAGCTCTGTAACCATGCCATTATCCTCCACTAGCCCCAGAGGACCTATTCACAATTCTGAGTGGTTGAAGATACTTCGCAAAACTCGACCTGGCCGATGCCTACTTACAACCAGAAGTCGCTCCAGAGTCCCACCCACTGCTGACCATTAATACCCGTCGCGGTTTATTCCAATACGGCCGTCTACCATTCGGTGTCAGCAAATCATTGACACTATTCTGGCCGGCATTCTTGGGGCGGCAGCATACCTTGGTGACCTACTAATCGTAGCTAGTTCGCGGGATGAGTTACGCAAGCGGATCGAAGAAGTCCTCCAACGGATTCAGGACAACAGGCTTGTCAAGAAAAATGCGAGTTCTTCTTGACTTCAGTCAAGTATCTGGGTTTTATCTTTGACGCCTCTGGCCGGCATCCGGATCCTGAGAGTATCCGCGCTATTCAACAAATGCCGACCCCCAAAGATGTTCCCTCACTGTGCTCCCTCCACCGTCGATGCACAATGCCCGACCACCTCTGAGTCACTTGCTTGGAAAGGACGTACCTTGGGTTTGGTCCAACGAGTGCAAGGCGGCCTTCTGTCAACTCAAATCAATGATCAGTTCGGACCTGCTGCTGACCCATTATGATCCAAGTCTACCAATTGTTGCAGCTGACGCCTCCGCCAAGAGCATCGGAGCCGTCATCGTCCATGTTTTTCCCGGCGGCACAGAAAAGGCCATAATGCACGCATCCAGGTCGCTGACAACGACAGAACAGCGTTACGGACAGATTGAGAAAGAAGCTCTCGCTTTGGTTTTCGCTTTCCGCCATTTCCATAAATTAATTTATGACCGAAAATTCACGCTGCTGACAGACCACAAGCCGCTGCCGTCAATTTTTTGATCAAAAATAGGCATCCCAGCTCACTCCGCGAACCGACTGCAAAGGTGGGCGCTCATTCGACTGGGCTATGACTTCGAAATCCAGTACCGTCGCACAGAGGATGTTGGGCAGGCAGACGCCCTATCACGGCTCATCAGTAACCAGTCCACCACCAAGGAAGATGCCGTCATCGCCGCCATCTACTTTGACGAAGGTATCACACAACAGATATCTCAGATAGTTCGTGTGCTGCCGGTTTCAATTCTTGACATCAAACAGGAAACGGCCTCGGACAACGCACTACGGCAGGCTATCCGTTACGTTCAAGGCAAATGGCCAAAACGCTCCCCCAACGGAGATCTTCAGCAGTTGTTCCAGCGACGCGATTCCCTCTACTTTATAGATGGCTGCTTGATGTTCGGAGAACGCGTTGTGGTGTCTAAACCACTACGCTTGCAGGTTCTTCATCAATTTAATACTGGTCATCCCGACATCGGTCACATGAAGTCTATCGCCCGCAGCTGCACCTACTGGCCAAATATAGACCAGCAAATCGTAGACCTAGTCAAGAGTTGTCGCCAATGCCAGCAGGCCGCCAAGAACCCTCCCAAGGTTCATTCAGTCCTTTGGCCACAACCGCAAGATCCCTGGTCATGGATCCAAATCGACTTTGTGGGACCGATCAACGGAATCTCGTATCTTGTGCTGATGGGCGCCTACTCAAAATGGCCGGAAATCGTCCCAATGACTTCCCCCACAACAACGAGGACACTACAGACTCTGTCCCAGATTTTCAGCCGCCATGAGATTCCGGAAACCATTGTCTCAGACAGCGGATCACAGTTCACATCTCAACAATTCAAGGAATTCTGTCGACAGCATGCTATTACACACATGCATTCCCCACCCTACCACCCACAGTCAAACTGACAGGCGGAAGGGTTCGTCGACACATTGAAGCTAGCCCTGCTAATATCTCATGGGAAAGGAACGACGTCCGTCGAAAGTCTAAAGAATTTTCTGCTGGTGTATCGTACAACACCAAACAAGGCTCTACCAAATCGACAGTCGCCATCTGAGACACACATGGGTCGCGAATTGCGGACAACAAATTCCGCTATGATTCCGGTACAAGATAACCGCCCGGAGCCTCCGAGTACGAAATATACCACTCCATTTGAGATTGGAACAGCCTGTACGTTCGAAACTATCGACCAAGGCACGACTCATGGATCGAAGGGACGATTGCACGCCGACACGGCAAGGTCATGTTCGACGTGACGGTGGGTCACGACACGTAGTCAAGGCATCGCAACCAACTCCGATTGAGAAAAGATTCCGTGACACCAAATCGCCAGACCGGCGTCCCACAGGATGTGCTTTTCGACACTTTCCAGCTACCGCCACCGATAGCAACGCTAGTGAAACCGAACAGAGGTCAACTATCAGCAGACAGGTCTTCACCCCCAAGGTAGAGTTGTCGAAAACGACGGAAACCAAGACTACCCCAAGTCGACCCAAAGAAGAAGCATTACTAGCTTTTCAAGGAGGAGAGGTGTTGGGGATCCACGATTCCCAAAGATTGCTCATCGCTGGTTCCTGGCACAATTTACACCGATTCACTAGCGTGTGTTTTATTACACTTTTTTTAAAATAAATTCAAGGTCAACCCCGACTTGAATTAGTTTCCCTTTCGACAATCGACTTCGGACGTGGCTGACGTGAATAAAGCTCTCTACATGAGCTCCGGTCTTGTTTTTGTATTAACGTGCGAAGGTCGGTGTTAACGTCAACAAGGGATCTGGTACCGTTATTTGAGTGGCTTTCTCTTTGTTACGGCCAAACGTAACAATTTTACAGTTTCTTAAATAATTGAGGAATCCTGGTTCTAATAGATTTTGCATCATCGCGCTTGTGAATGACGTCAATTCGATTCAATAGCCCTGGACATTTTTAAAAACAAGTGAGTTTCAGTCTACCAAGATATTCGCATTTGTATTCAGGATTCCAGTTTTCTTGGTGGTCCGATTTACGCATGTCTTCATCACACTGGAATTGACGGTTTTTTGAATCGAGGGTCAGCTTCCAATGTGGCTGATGTTCGGCGTCAAAATGCTAATAGTCAATTTTTCATGTGTGTTGGTGAATGGAGCTCACTTTGGATGTCGGGTAATACCGCAGATTTTTATATTCAAATGAAGGTTAACAGAAAGCAAAAACTACTTTTCAAATCACTGCATATGGTTATTTTAAGCACCACTAAATAATGCACCATTAACGTTTAGTATTTTGTTAATTATATAAAGTTCTGTTTGATTGAACTCGATGTTTTTTTAATAAATCGTCTAGATTTCGATAGGTCTCAAGGATCAACTTCAGTGTTCTTGTACTTCTAAACCAGTGCCAGCATATTTTGGCACCCTAGGAACTTACAATTAAGGATTTGAAGGCGGTGGTGTAGATTTTTACCCTGCTTGAACGAAAGCATCATCAGATATCCAAAAGGAACGCTCCACACTTAAGTTCGTGCAACAGTTTTCGTCAAGTATTGTATGTGATTTTTGTGTTGGTTTTGTAGCAGTAACTAAAGTCACCGAACGTCAGAGGTAGCAAATTATGTGAATCTCTAATATAAAAATTAAAAAGAACAGGTTCTAATATATTCTTGAGGGAACAGTGGAAATTCGGATTTTGTTCGGTGTCTAGTTGCCTGTGTTGGAAGTTTGTGTGCCTAAATTTAGCTAGTACAGATTTGGGCTAGAAATCCGTATTTTCATTCAGATTGATCTACAATTACTACAAAAAACCCTGCTGAGACGACCTGGATCGAAAGTCCAGCAAGAGGTCAGAAATCTACAACTGAGATGGACTACAAAAACCCTCCATTTGTGTAAACACCAAAGCATAATCATGTCAATAAAAGGCAATTATGTGGCATTCCAAGAAACACAAACTAGTCTTTATTTATCACTGAAATGATGTTTTGTGTTGAACTGAAGGATTGTGAACAATGAATTGAAGTATGTTCACGTTAAAACTTATTTTATAAGTAAGCCAAGTATCTAAAATGTATTAGTTACCTGGTACGATAATATCACATTCTCCAATAATTAAGGTTTAGTAAAAAAACTTTAAAAACAAAGCAAATGGTTCGGCATGGGAAAATTGAGGAGACACGAAATTTGCAGGTTATTGGCTTCTACGGAATGTGTCTTTACAACTAAGAAACCATTTCAGGTCACTTATGTATTTAAACTAGTAGTAATAGGGCCAAATATCTAACAGTCCATTATTTTAAATCGGATTCCTACTGATTGCTGTTTACAATTTGGTCCCTGAACGAGCAATAATTATGCTGATTGCTGTTTGAAGAAGACAAAGTGGTAAAGTTTGTGAACAAAAGACGTTTTTAACGGTTTCGTTATTAAGACGGATTGACACGCCGAACCCGCAAAAAAAGGAAGACAATTCAAAACGTTTGAAACACCCATGTTTTCCTGAACACTAAATATTAGGACTGTAAACGACGTAAACAGTGAATGCCAAGCAGTCTATGTATGAAATAACTTAGATGCTTTCTGCTGAGGGACGAAATGAACAGTGCTCTAACGGAAGTCAGTATGGTGAAATAAGAAGTTATGGTGAATAACATGATAAATGTTACAGTGCTTCATTTTTGGTGTCGAAAATAATTTGTTAGCCCGATTTGTACAGGTCGCATAAAGGACATCGCAAACTGGCATCATTTACCTAACAATTGAACTTAAAAATGCATGCCAATGTTTTGCCCCTGGTTTGATTTACTCTGACGTTGAATTTCTGGTACGTACACCATATCGAGCCTTAATGGCTAGTGTAGATGTGTCACCCTGTGTCGTAAGTCGGAAGGGTAATAAGTTGGTCTTGTTTAAACCAAATCGCAATTAAAAGGACACTGAGTGCCAATCAAGACCTTTAGCGTACCAATCTCCGAGGTTGGCTTCAATTCAGTTTCGACCGGATAGAAAAGATAGGGTGCTCTTATGATTATAAAAATTATAAAATGCCCTTCACAATGAATGCTCATGTTAGGCTGAGGAAGTTTACAAGTTACCTGAGGTCATTTTTTAGGGAATTTAGAAGGAAGATAGGGGAAACGGCTAAATACAATGAGAGATTCATTTTAAGCAGTTTTCAAAATAACGGTTTTGATTATCAATGCATGCCTTTGCGGATATCCATTTGACGACGCACGAAGTAACACAATTCGCTTTTCAAAAGTGTTATTAAGGAAAAAAGCAGTGAATTAAGGAGATAAAACTTGCAACACAGTGTAAGAGTAGTTTCTTTAATTTTGAAACAAAAATTGTTTATTATACAAACGAGGTTAATAACTATTTAAAAACTGCTATTCTAACTGCTGCGTTTTACAACCTAGCATCACACTACCGTTTAAACTTATACACTAGGTGATGGTAAAGAATCATCTGATCTGTTTAGGCAATCCAGAAATCACAAGCTTCAATGGAATGATTTTTCTGATAGCACACAATAGTGTAGATCCAAGTATAATTAAAAATATTGTCAGGATTTCTAAGTTCTAGTAAAAAAGGTCACCTAAATTTACATCTTTCAAAGGTTCAGGTTTGTTAGCTGTAATTTCGATTACCCGCTTGTTCGACCCGAAACTAGTCACTAAGGTACATCACAAATCCACGGTTTAAATGCTGCGTTACTAAGTCAGTTTCTCCATACTACCAAACAGGTTGCACTGATGACTACAATGCAGTGAGTATGTGCATAAAGCAGAGGTAATCATGTAATTCATTTAAATATCGCAGCGAACTTATAATATATGTTAGGTTAACTATATGCGAAATTCTAAATGTTAACGTACAAACACTTGTGTGGCAAGTGTCAGACTTTTGTTGAACGCAGTTTGAGAAACAAGCACGGCGTGAGAATGATTTCATCTTCGCAAAGTGCGTTTTGGGGCTACAACAATCAACACCTGAGAAACCCATATGCATTCGCTTTGTTATTGGTTGTCACCACGACTTTTTAGACCATTTAGCGAGGCTAAACAGTTGTCGTCCTGTGTCACCGTCGCAACCCCAACACCTCGTGCACGCCACCCCTCGAAAGCCAAGCGGTGTCCACACGCGGATGCAACCTCGCCTTCGTAAGTGCGGACGTGAAACCCAGTGAACACGGATAGTCGTGCCTCCATGCGCGTGTGGGTGGCAGATGGCTGAACGAGGGAGGAAATTTCGTGCGACGACAGATGGCAGCGTAAGTAGTCGATTTCGGTCGTCTCCCGTATTGGAGAATCAATTTACTATCTTCGTGCGACGTGGCCGCGGTGACGTGCATCGTAACCCTGCCCACAGTTGAGGACCAAAACTGGTCGATGTGTGGCGGGAGGGCGGGATTGGTATGTTTAGGAGGTCGTGGCTGTAGTGAGTCAGAGCCACCCAAAAATGATAAGCAACGTAAACCTTGTCTTAACCAGCTGACTAATCTCGAGATTGCTTCTCTCAATCGTGCCAGTGCGCTAAGTTTGCCAGAATTGACTAACATAAATGGCGTTCTTAACTATTTTGAAGTTTTACCTATATAATTGTTGTTTCCTTCACACTAATGTTTGGTCATAATTGCTAAATGCACTATATCCCATTCATGACCGGGATACGAATGACTGGTTCTGGTATAATGGGCGTAAAAAGGAGTTGGACCTTATCGATTTTGGTGGCCCCAGTACACGTGCCTCCTAATTGGTCTAAGGACAACTCAATTTTTTACTGACAACTGTTATCAGTATTCGGGTAAACAGGTAATTTGACTGGAATATTCCAACGTTGGAAATGACGAATTCTTGTGGATTGCTTTCACCGTTAAAGGATCAGATGGTAGGTAAGGATAGAATTATGTAAAAGATGAAATGTAAGAAACTCAACCTGCTTCATTTTATGTGAGTATTTGCAGTGTAAAGACCAAACCTGGAAACGACTCATTAATATTTGGCAAGTATTCATTGAGAAAAAGTCAACAAACTTGGAACGTTTCAAATTTGGATTTCCAGTCAAAGGGATGGAGTTAAAGCTTGGGAGACTGTGAACAAAGTTCCTCGTTGTTTCAACATAAAAGTAATCTGGACGACGACTGACGACTTGTGCCATAAGGTGAGCTTACACAGCAGACGGCGTGAGAGTCGACAGCTGTTCAGTTAAGTCAACGGATGTGCTCTCGACCCTCCTGAAAATCAGTCAACTGTGAAGGGGGCGAGTAAGAGACTTAGCAACGATCCCACGAAGACCCCTCTCCCGTCATCATAAATTACTGGTTTGCGTGATTGCGTGAATGTGCTTTGCGTAAAAACACTGAAAGATGTAAAAATGCTGGGAAGGTTTTGTTTATTCTTAATCTGTTCTACTTTAAATAAATTTTGAACGTTTGTCAAAGCTTTATCTGCCATTTGCTAGGGTTAAGGATATGCCAGGGTATCATCGCAAACTATGTCAAAGGTCTTACTGTACGATTAATAAATTAGCGAATACCCTTAGCTCAAGAACAAACTACCAAGCTAACAGATGGGTCTGCTTTTATGTAATTTTTCATGGTTGCAGCATCCAGCACTTGAAAAGACTGATCCAAAATTTTGTCTTCAAAGTTTTGTTCATTAATGCAAAATAAACTGTTTGGTCAGAGGGGTCAGTGTTCGTGGGTTGAGCAGAGACGAATTTTGAAATCCAGATTGTGTGATCAATAGGTCGGGACATGATTTCAGTTCGTCGAACCACGAAGGGTAGCAGTTTCATTTGCTTGCATTTTAGCTTTGATTACCTGGAGTTGAGAATAAAAGGCCCTGTAGTTCTAGTCAGACATACGAGGTCCTTCGAAGTAGGTGCTATTGTGGCCTACCCGGCTAAACCCGAATTTGACCGGCTCTTTTTGCCCTGTGCCGATTCGTAAAAGGGGAGTCCGATGGTTTACGAGCGGAATAGTCATTCAGTTTTCTGAAATATTAGCCATTGGCTCCGAGCATCTTTATAAATAAAAAAACGATGTATTCACCCGTAATGAATATAGTGAATTAAAAAACACTCCCGTCTTTTGGTCTGGTGGTGTGGTTGCCAGTACAAGTAGAGACCAGTTAAATTGAGAGGACAGTCACCAGTAATATGAAAGCGAAACCGTAATCTTATAAGAATCTATCTGAAAATTTGTTTAAGATCATCCAATTTTAAATCAAAGGAAAAGTTTAATTTATGTCTGCATGAGTACCGTCGAACTCCACCGAACATACTTCAAGACTTGCCAATAAGTACGTGTATGTAATTTGCTGCTCTCTTTAACCGTGAGAAAACATCGAATTTTGCTTGACCCAGCAGTGTTTGTGGAGCAGGAATAATAATTCGTTGTGAGCCATTTACTCAAATGAAAATCTACTTGTTGTTCATACGCTATCAAACATCAGTTCTAGCATATTTTTGCGCCGACAAAACTCAAAGCAAAGAGTGAGCAGATGCTCCGTGGATAGTGACTAACTCGTTGCGATGTTTTAGAGGCACCTCAAACCACACCGACACCGTGGGACCCGCCCTTCATTTCACCACATAAACATTCATGTTAACCCTTCGAGCATCACTTACCATTTGGCGTTATGCGTTGTGAAGCCAAAGCTAACTGAATCAGCCACAGCAACTAACCGGCTTCCCTCAGACAGACAGACTGGGCCCCCTTTTCGATGACCGCGTGAGCATTTTTCTAAGACGAGGAAAGTGGTATCCTTGCCTCCACACATAAGCCTCATTTTGGATAAATTATAATTTGCTCTATTCCAACCGTTCGAAGAGTCGAAGTTTCTATTCTCCAGTCTGCGTTGAGTCAGGTGATAATTTGCATTTAATGAAAGCAATTTAACTCTTAAGTACTGGGAATAAGGTTCACAGGTAGCCTATTGGGATTGTTCACTTTCTCATGATACCAGCGGTAAGCGTTTGGGCTCGTGTGCATTGGCATCAGCTAAGGTTTCGTGAATTCGCCATGTTGCAAACTGCAGCAAGAGACATGTGCTAAGACAGGGTGTGCGGATGAAAGATGAGAAGTGTGCTGGGCTGGTCGCATGATTTTGGAGTAATTCAAGGGGAAATTCAAGCAGTTTAACAGAAGTTAAATTAAGTAACATACAGGTAACAGCTAGATGTCTTAATTCTTGAAAAGCAAACGGATATTTGAGCAAATATTTTTAGGCATTCAGTGGTTTCACAGCAAAAATGCTACATTTTCATGCATCTTAAACTTATTCTTTTCATCACAATGAAGACTTTAAGAATACCTACATAATTGTTTTCCTGTAGAGCGACCGAAATAAACTATCTTCGCCTAGGCAAACGTGCGGATTCATGCCGTAGAAGTAGCAAACGGACTTCAGAGGCTACGAGAAAATGCAGTTCACACGTGACATCGAGATCCAGCTGCTCCTTTTACGTCAAATACGCTTTTTCTTTTAATCAGAAACTCGATTTTGAATTATGGGAGATTCTTTATCCACATTTCCGAGTCACGCTTGTTTGGCAATGATGCTCCTCCTAAAGCACGGATTCGACTAAATAGTTGATGACAACCACTTTACCCATGGTAATGCCTCAACAGTCTATATATGAGGCACCAAACGAGTAGAAGTCTCAACTTTTGAGGATGGAACAATTTCACCGCCAGTTTTGCTCCTTGGTTAACATTCGCTTTTGCTTATTACGGATAAAACAATGGACTCCTAAGTAATAAAAATCACGGTTTTCTAACCTATTTTGCCGTTACTAATTGATGTGGTCTGCGAAGCCACAACATGGGAGTGGCGATTAGTTTCCTTATGAAACCTGTTTCTACTTAATTAGCTACTACTTTTATTTTAAATTTGAAACAGCAGTTCAACCAAGGTTATGGAACTAACTGGATCCAATATCAGTGTGATATGATACCTACATTGTTTTTACTTTTGCGTATGGGTTAGAAACGCATGATTTTACACAAAATAGCCCTTTTGGTGCACATTTAAGAAATAATGCAGCACTGGCCTGGCAAATTATTATCCTCATATTTCCCTAACACCGCTAATTCCAGAGAACAGGAATGGTGGTGAAAATGCGACACGGTGAGGTAGATAAACCGCAAGGCAGGTGGTGTGTCATGTTGTGCATATAATTGAGTGCAAATAATATTTGTATAGTAGATGAGGATCACTAAAGGTCAGAGAGATTTACACGCGACGCATTTTCAAACTGGTCCGCATTAACACTTGGGTGTTGGTGAATGTAAGCAAGCCACCAATTACAAGGCAGATAACCCTCCAAATTATTAGCTGCAGACCCCAGTCTATCAAAGCTTTCTGTCGATTTGTACACAGGCTTCAGAGAACATACTGCATACATCTAAAACGCTTGTTTTATAAAAGACATTCTTTCTAATATTTAAGTACAAAACAATACGGGATAAAATAAGTCGCTACTAGAAATGTGAAAGAAAACATGCACGGATTATGATTGGTCAGTAGGTGGGGAGGTGGGGGTTCCCTGGGTTAGTGAACTTCGGGCCTTGGGTCGCTTGGGGTGTCGCGACCGACTTTTGGTCTTGCACATGGGGCAGATTGGGGCATTGCGGTGGATAAGCTGCTGGCATGCTTGACAGGCTTTCATGGGGGGCTGCTGTTGGGAAGGTGGCGGAAGTGCAGGGTAGACACCCGACTGGGACAGCTCGTCCAGACGAAAAGGCTGAGTAGACGACCGCATCCGGTTTTCGGCTAGTTTAATTTACGTGGGGGTGTACAGTACGATAGCAATGAATACCCCAAATAATTTAGCTACTTTAATAGTCGTAGGCATCTGTGATGCATACAAGTTTAGGCTGCTTCATGGAACACGTTTCATAATGCAAACATCACACTACTCTATTTGTATGAAACGGGGCGGCGTCTCAGTCATTTACCGACCAATGTTGGGAATTCGTACCGGTCACCACCGACACGTTGAGGTTTTAAGGAACGAAACCGTATCAAAGTGAATTGTTGTCGAAATTTAAAAGAAGATTCATGACCCTTGGAAATCAAGCAAAATACGTGTGTCCAGTTAGTCATAAATGTTAGGGAAAAGTAGGAGTTATTGAGCAATAATCAAATGTGAAATTGTGCTAGCCTGTTGTGTCATAAAAAATAACAGACTTAAAGATGAAAATCTTAAATCAGATGGGTGAATTCACCAGATAAATCAAGCAGAACAGTTTGATGATAGGGGATGAAGCGAACATCAAAGGTAAAAAGCTATAATGCTCGTGATTAGTTTCAGTAGGAACGGATGTAATTACGAAAAACGCACAGTTTATTACACTATAAAAAGAATTGAAGTACGGTTTGTAAAATAAGGAAGACAAATAGGGAAAACATGAGCAGTTCTGCCGAGGTGTAAAGTGACAAAAAAGGTCAGTATCATCTTTTTGGAAATAGTTATTCAAAAAAAAGTTGAAATATAGTTCAGATTGTGCACAACAAGCTGAAAACAAAATCCTGGATAAGTTTCGACACAAGAATAGACATTTGTACGTTCATACCAAATCATGTGCAGAGCTAGGATAAGAAAAGCTAGCTTTTAATAACTTTCCGCACTCTGGCAGTAACCGTGGGGTATTTTTTGGCATCCATCAAAGCAAGTGTCCACATTGAGGACGTATCATTATTTTTCCCACAAAAGTCCCCAACTAATTTTGAAATCTCGAATTCACATGGCGCACACTAATTCTACTCTGCGTGACTGCCTCCTAATTACTCGGCCCCACCGACGGCACAGATTGCATTAAAAAGCCCATTTAAAATTACCGCCATCTCTTGAATTAGTCAACAGCATATTAACTCACGGGCTACGTGTGTTTGTAATTAGTAATTCTGAAAGAATTTATAACGGTACACCACGATCATTGCAAAATTTCACAGATCTCTCGTCCGCTGGATGAATATTATCTGCTGAAAAGATCCCGAAGAGCTATAAAGTGTTTATGGCCATGAGGTTTCCAAAAATAAATTATACGTCCAATAACTTCCTAAACTAAATCAAAGTGGAGAGGTTCTAACCATCTTGCGACATAACTTGCAGAGGTCTTAGCAAAGTGGAATTCACTGACACACTAGAGGTTAATATTTATGGATTGACTCAGCGTTAGCTACCCAAAATGAAATGTAGTATGGTCCGGTTTATAAAAATCCTAAGCTGGAAATCTGGGCATCCTTAAATCAAAAGCTAACTTGCAATCAACAAAAATACACATTTTTAGTAAGTATTGTGATGTTTTATGTTGACTAAACTATATGAACATGAAAAAAGCTCAAAAATATCCAAAGCCTTGAAGTTGCAAAAACATTTATGGTTGTTTTCATCTGAGTGGCAAATTAGCAAAAAATTAGCCACACAAACTGGACCTCCAACCCGGTGGGACTTACACTGGGCCAACAAGGGCTGATATTCAACAACAAAGTCCCCAATAACAATGCACAAAGATTCTAGATGGCGTAGCAAGACGTACCATTACGCAAATCAGTTTGCAATAATTCATTCAGTTCACCAAACTCGGACCCACACTGTTTTGTCCAACAAGGGTCGTTTTGATGGAGGGATGACAGCCAAGCAGCTACATGCTCCTGATGAATATAGGAGTGCTGTGGTGATTTAAGACACTCCAATGCCGGGGGGCCACCAGGGGTATCAGATACAGTGACCTGGAGGGGAGTCACTGACTTCGACGCTGGAGGGTGAATTAGTGCAGCGGTCTCGGGACTGCGTTTATCTTCCAAATTTAGGAGTCCTAAGCTCGCCCGAATACTATTAACCTCCACAAGAAGTTCGCTGTAGTCATTGAAAAGCTTTTGAGCCATTTTAAGGGTTTTCATTTTGTCAGATTTGGCTTCAAGAATGGTTTGTTCAACCTTTGTAAAAATGCAGAAAAAATTTAATTGTACTTTAGTTCTAACCTAGGGTTTAACAGGTCTACATAGATCTCCTCCTCAATCCAGTCAACTGGATGGGAATTTCTCCATTTTGAAAGTAAGCCTAAACACTTTGAGTACAGTTGAATTTAAAGCAAGCTGGAAACTAGAAGATATTTGAAGTAATAAATCAAACCTGAATTAAGCATTAATAAATTATGTAATGGTTTGCATTACAGTACTTCTCTTGTGATAGTGTTATTTAGTGGCAGTTTTTTATTCTATTTACTTATTTCCTGAGTTACCGGCAGCCATTTACTAAGAGGTAGTTTCATAAGACTATAGCATGGTTTATTGAAAATGATTGTATGAGGCCCACTTACAGAAACACCAAAGCATTTTAGGGGAATAAAAATGAATTTTACGGATAATGAAAATAAATTGTAAATTAGTGCGGCCAGTGGGCTCAAGCAATTAGCAATGTGGTGATAGTTTCAGGAGATGATAATAGACCATTTTATTGCTTGGACCATATATCGTGTTAATGAATAGTCCAAAGAGGAAAAATTAGGTGATAATTCCGACTGTTAAACAGAGGCAAAAGTCCAAGTACAATTCACCAAGTCAAACCATCCAGTTTAAAAATTATAAATGGTTTGTGTTGGTCCAAAACTGTTAACTCTTCGTGGATACTGAAAAGCAAATTCGGGAAACTGGACAGCAAGTTCCCCAGAGACCAAGGACTGGTGTGCAACAAGTCTATTGGTATATTATCAATATATGCACTATAATCGTATTGGTATGTACAACATGTGATTATTGGATAACATCGTTTATTCCCTTTACAAGTATCAAGCTTGAATAAATGCAATTTGAAAAAGAAGTTATGTGCATTCATTTCAAAAGAGGTATAATTTGAGTATTACAGTAATTACATGCTTAAATATCGACACGTGTAGTCAATGCGCAACCTTAGGGTTAAACAGACTTTTCTGTAAACATTTAGGTGCTTACTTTATATTCGTTATGAACATTATAAAACGTTACCAATTATGGAAGAAAGGAACCGAGAAAGGAGACGAAGTGCTTAGCAGCAACAACTGCCAATTTAGTGCTGGTATGGGGGCAGAAAATTTTACTATGCTTAAACCAATTCATACAAATTCAAAAAAGATTTCTACAAAATGGAACGATGGTATTCCATTAGAAAAGAAGTGAGTTGTACACATCGCATATGAAACAGCCATTACGTACCGTAGCAAGGTCATTGTCGATAATATGAAGTTGCTCCAAATGGTAGGCCTTTTCTCTAAGAAGCAACTCTAATTCTGACTCATACTCATTGATATGTAGGGTTTCTTTGGCAAAGAAACCAACAGCATCAGCAAGATTGCTTGACACTTCTGAAAGCTGCCTTGACTTTTCCCTTAAATACAAAAATTCAAAAACATTAGCCCCCCATACTACCTGGTTTTTTTGATTGCCTCTAACTTGAAGAGTCCATCGTCCGTAGCAGACATCGTCGAGAAAAGCTGATTTATCCAATTAGCCAGCAACTTCAGGTTCGTTGAAAACAATATAAATTAGCATGGTAAAACGATATTAAGAGTAATTATTGCTAGTGATTTGCAAAAAAAAACATTTACAACACGCGTTAGTTGACTAATTGCTTTCTAAATAATAAAGGTAAAAAAAATAAACTCTCCAAACTTTCACTAGCTTTAGAGACTGTACATTGTGACGCTTTCTGCAATGAGTAATTTTAGACACAATAAGCTAGAGAAAGTAACCTGGATGACCGAAAAATGGTCTTCCTTAAATTAATTTACTTTTAGGTTGGATTAAAGGACTACAATGCTCTGAATTAAATGTTGATTTGTTTAATATGCGCAACAAATTGTGCCCTAAAATATGAAAAAAAATTCCTACTAGATCCAAACAAATAATTCGACTGGCGTACTTATCTTGATGCAAAGGGTTTAATTCAACAATATTAGGTCTTAAAAGAAATTATCTTAAATTGGCCTATTTTAATGGTGTTATGTTGTGCGATTAAATGTCAGGGAAAACACCTACAATTACTTTTAATTTCTAATTCTTTAATGTTTTTATGTTAATAAAAAAAAATGCAAAACCGCTTCTTAATTTACGTAATATAAAACGAAATTTAATTTCTTTACGTTTATTATTCACTAACCACTTTCCACTTAGTGGACTGAAATTGCCTTAAAATAGTGATCGGGAAGACTTTTTCTTCAAAATTTCCCCTCCACAAACGGACCATTGAACACTCGTTATGAAAGAGGATGGTTAGGAACACAAATGCAATGGTTTTTATACGATGGACGTTAGAATTAGTGCATTGCAGTTTAAAATTTCAAAAGAATATATAATTAGCACAAATTAAACAAGAATTACTCTGCATAGTAACTACATCAGGGGAATAAATTTTGACAGTTTAGAACTTGAACCGCTAATTCAGCCTTTTTAATTAATCATGTTATTTCGTAGTAAGGGTAATTTTGCTGGTCGGTTCTTTATAAAGTATAATGAAATTTTGGCGTCATTTCATGCACGCACACGTTGGTTATTCTGCGCCACGTCCACACATTTAAAACCGGAAGAAATACTCGTTGTCGATTCTTACAAGGTCTTGTCAATTCAACGAAAACATTTGCTATTGCAGGTCTCTTTTTCACTTGTATTCGAAGTGACTTACAATTTCCCCATTATTTTGGTGAATTGTTAATGCTGCTTTAGATGTTTTGTCCTAAACTAGGGCGAAATCTCTGAATCCTGTACCTTGAAACATTGGTTAGACTACATGACAAACTGTAGTCGGTATTAGTTGGTCCTCACTTTCGTTGTCTATTGTAGGGGAGGATTCACAGTTTGACCGGCGTTATCCGAACGCAGCCGCTGTCACAAATATAGGTTGCCTCAGCTCTAATATAGAGAAGTCCGGTCCATTAGAGCAGAATTTATTGGCCAACCGCAAACACGCAATGCCCTTCAGAAGACGTCCATCCGCGTAGGCCGTTTAAATCGATCCAAATTGAGGATTGGCTGAGCTTGGCTCGACCCAATATGTCTGCGTTTTAGTACGGCAGGCGTCGCCACCGTAGAATACTCGAGCCATAATAGGAAGAAGACTAGTACAACAGAATAGGCTTTATTGACAAATCACAAGCCACAACCACACGTCAGGCGCCTTCCACCCGAGTCCGCCACGCTAGCCACGCCGCTCATTATATACTGCTCCTCAGTCGTGTCCTTCTCTGGTTGGCTGCTTATCTTCCTCTAATGTCATTGGATCGCAGAGAGACACAGGATTAGCTAAAAGGCCAGGTGGTCCAATATATCTGCGCCCTAATTCAAGGCCACACTGCCTCCCCCTCAGGAGTGAGGCTGCCCTCAGCTTCTGGCTTGGTTCACCGCAATGTTCATGGTTGTCAATATATCCAGTTCAACACTCCACGCACCCCACATCTGGCAGGATAGTGGCCCATGCGAATAGTTGACGAGGGACTTTGCTCTTGTAGACTTGCACGAAAGACTCATCATCCATTGAAGATCCTTCGCAGATGCAGTCCAGCTGGCTTTCACTGTCCAAGTCGTCGTCGCTGAGTTGCCAATGCCTCTTCAGACGCAGGAGTCCTAATCCCGGGCAATGTCTATGGATCCATTTTTTTGGACATCGGATTAACGTCATGACAAATTTGGCTGGCATTTAAGGGTCTTTGCCTGTGTTGACCACTGAAGAGAAAGGGCTGGGGTTCGATTTGCGTTATTCGAACGCATCCGCTGCCACCAATGTAGAATACCCGAGCCCTCATAGGAAAAAAACGGTACAACAGAACAGGCATTACTGACCAATCAGAAGCCAGAGCCACGCGTCAGGCGCCCTCCATCCGAGTCCATTACGCTGGCCACGCCGCTCATTATATACTACTCCTCAGC